>AWOL01S0026353.1:4027-40070 GCA_000715115.1 Nicotiana otophora | reverse complement strand
TGAGTGCCTTTCTTTTGGTTTGGCGGGGGAGGGGGGCTTAATGATGAGTGCTAATGCAGCCGGGGGTAGGGCAGCGTATCTTCTTATTTTTGTTTCTTCTTTCTTTCTTTCCTTCGTTCTTTCTTCTTTTTTTTCCTTTTGTGAGGTCGCTAAAAATAAGTCAACGATTGTCAGAAAAATGACGTCTGCTTCCACGTCATACTCCAGCACGTCTGTCTCCTTTAAGAAGGAGCCACAAGCCAAGTGGCTCTCATATAATCTCACTCAACTGAGCTCTCCATTCATTCATCCACTTTTCCTCTTCTTTAAATTTCTTTTCTTCACTTTCAAAAACACTTTAAAAAAACATCTGNGTGTATCGTCGGTTTTGGTTTCTGGGTGATTCAGAATTGATTTGAAAGTGTGATTCTCATTTTTAAAGCTTTAAGTTGGAAGAGTTGACTCAGTTTGACTTTTGTGTATTTGACCTCGGATTGGAGTTTTGATGGTTCCAAAAGTTTCGTATGGTGATTTTGGACTTAGGCGTATGTTCGGATATTGATTTGGAGGTCCGTAGGTTGGTTTGAGAACTTTTGGCGAAAGTTGATAAGTTGAAGGTTTGGACATTGTGACTTATAATGTTTTTATGTAGTTTTCAAATATATAATTTTTATTTAAAATTTTCTGAAAATTCTATGGCTTAATTTACACAAAAAATTAATTAATTTGATCTTCGTATTGGAAAAGATTCTAATAAATTGAAACAAGAGAGTATATATATATTTAAAAGTTAAATTATTTTCTTACACCCACATTTCACTCTTCTTCCTATGTGAGTTTTGACTATGTCTTTAGGTGAGTGCCTTTCTTTTGGTTTGGCGGGGGAGGGGGGCTTAATGATGAGTGCTAATGCAGCCGGAGGTAGGCCAGCGTATCTTCTTATTTTTGTTTCTTCTTTCTTTCTTTCTCTCTTTCTTTCTTTCGTTCTTTCTTCTCTTTTTCCTTTTGTGAGGTCGCTAAAAATAAGTCAACGATTATCAGAAAAATGACGTCTGCTTCCACGTCATACTCCAGCACGTCTGTCTCCTTTAAGAAGGAGCCACAAGCCAAGTGGCTCTCATATAATCTAACTCAACTGAGCTCTCCATTCATTCATCCACTTTTCCTCTTCTTTAAATTTCTTTTCTTCACTTTCAAAAACACTTTAAAAAAACATCTTCATGATGTACGGATATAATACAAATGAAAACACTTCTCATGTGTATGATTCTAGTGAGTACATAAGTCATTTTTCATCATTCTCTTCCCCAACCCCTTTGATCATTCCTTCATCGGATATCGGTTATAACCAGGTTCGAAATCATGGATCCGCCTCTGATAATTATAACGCTAGTAGTGGATGCAGTAGCTATGGTTCTTCTAGTTCAGTCACAAGTAATGGAGTGAATGACCACATGATTCCAAGAAACATAAGCAGTCACTCACTTGTAAAGAACATGGAGGAATTTTGCCCACTAGTCTCTTCCCCACCCAACTTTCTTGATTCGGAAGGTAGTTCCATCAGAAAGGTCTTTAGCACAGGTGATTTGCAGGTAATAATAATTACATCCTTTAACATAAGTAACAAAATCATATACGCTAATATGAAGCGTGACATCAAGCTGTGTTGTTTTTAGAAGCTTTTACACAATCAATGTAATTTAACTGGTTATCGCATATTATTACTCAATTTTTCAGGCCGTTCCTTACCATATTAGGCTTGTTACCGAGAGTTTTCTATTATTGTAGATTAAATTAATCAAATAATGTAAACATTCTTCACACAATGCACAGAACTTAAGTAGAATAAAACAGTTTAACTATATATGTAATCAAGCTGAGTTGCTTTAAGAAGTTTTACACAGTCAGTTGGTTATCCCATGTTATTACTCATTTTTTCAGGTTCCTTACCATATCAGGTTTGTTACACAGAGAAATGTATTTTTGTAGATCAAATTATCAGATAATGTAAAAATTCTTCACCACAATGCATAAAACATAAGCGGAATAAAAAAAGTTTAACTATATATGTACATTGATAATTGTAAAAAAAACAAAACAAATTACACTGTCATCACATTTAACATGTTTTAGCAGATAGCCTTTATTATTTTCTAGGTTATTAATGCATCTTTTATGAGCAAATACATATACTTCCTCCGTTTCAGTATGTGTGAATCTTTTGGCTTTTCAAAATTCAAATTATATAATGTTTGACCAATACTTTGAATTATATTTTTTTTATCATATTGACATGAGAAAAATTGCAACTTACATTACTTTTCGTGTAACTTGGATATTTAAATTTTAACTTTAAAATATTAAATTAATCTAATTCAACTTAGCTTAAAAAATCAGGCAAATTAACTCTCCAAAAATGAAAAGGTTCACATAAACTCAAATAAAGAGAGTACTATGTTCTAGTCATGACCTAATAGCATAAATAAAGTCGAGGAAAAAACTCGCTTGTCATGGCCCCTTCTACACTAGTCATGACCTAATAGCATAAATAAAGTCGAAAAGTAAGAAATTTCTTATATTATGACCAATTCAAGGAGAAAAATAGGGTTGCTCCCTTGGCAAACTGGGATAAAATTGAGCCAAAAGATCTTGATTCAAGATAAATTCATGAGAAAGTGATAGTTCTTAGGATCTACTCCAGCGTTCAGAAATTTGTTGCAGTATCTCCGCCTTAGTGTCGATCTAAATCTTCTTGCACAATATCTTGTGTCCACCTACAAATTGTACATCATATCACACTAATATGAAGATCATTCGACTTTAGGTCTCAAATTAAACTTCCTAAAATACACTATTAAGAATTAAAGTGTGTCATGTGTGGATCGTAATTTGATGCTTTGTTTATTCAACTAATGCTACCACCTTGAAATGCATGTGTAATAGGTAATGCAACAAAATCACCGGTCAGAAAGTCCCCTATCCAATGAGAGTAACAGCATAATCGAAGGAATGACCAAAGCTTGCAAGTACAGTCCCGAAGAGAAGAAGGAGAGGATTGAGAGATACAGGAACAAGAGAAATCAAAGAAATTTTAACAAGAAGATTACGGTAACATATTTTCTAGTAGGGATTCAAAAACCTTAGAGAAACCTTTTCTTCAAAATAAGATATTTAATATATAATTTTAATTATAAGACTATTTGTCAAAACTTCTTTTTCTTCTTCTTAGCCCGTTTGGATATAAGAATTTTTTTCATTTTTTTTCGAAAAATTTTCACTTTTTTTCCGAAATCAAACGGCTATAAAATTTCTGATTTGCACTTGAAAATGAATTTTAGAATTTTTCGAAAATTTAAAAATCTCCAAATAGTTGTTTTTCAAAATTTTCACTCAGATCACTCACAAAAATTCAAAAACAATCCAAAATTATATTCATATCCAAACACAACTCTAATTTTCAAATAGCATTTTCACTTCAAAAAAAAATCACTTTTTTTAAATTTTACAATTCTTATGTCCAAACGCTTTAATTCCCCCTGCTTTAAGAGTGGATCTGGAAAAAAAAAAGTAATAAACAACTTCTTATTTTTCTAACACATCAAATATTTTAAAAGAAATTTAATCGAGGCGATTAATATTCGGGACAGGGGTGAGTAATAAGACCCACATGAATTAATAATACTGTCGATTCAAAATGGAATTGAGATAGAAAATTAAAGACATGCAAAACACGTACCATGTGAATTGCAAGACTGTTGTTAGTATTATTTTAAGATCACCTGTTAATGCGTTTTAGGGTCCACAGGGTGCTTTCCTAGTTTCGTCCAAAGGTGAATGCTGCCTTATAATATTAGTATCAGCTAGATTCAATACTTTCGAAGTGGTATACTATAATTTATGTGTAAAAATTTAAATTTAAATTCATAATTTTAAAAATATAAGTTTTCAATGCTAAACTCCTTAAAAATTAAATCCATATTATTTAAATTCCAAATTCACCTCTGATTAAGTCTAATATCGAATTTCTTGTTGTCAAATATCAGTATGAGTGCAGGAAGACTTTGGCAGATAGTAGACCTCGCATTAGAGGAAGGTTTGTAAGAAATGACGAACTAATTGAGAAGACATTTCAGAATGAATTTAATCAGGCAGAAGTAGAAGAAGACGAGGATGATGAGGAATGGATTAGCTTTTTCGATGCCTTTTCAACAAACATTTTCCCTTAATCAACTGAAATTAAGGAAACAAAAGGAGTTCCTCAAGTTTAACGTTTGGCAACTCCTTTATTGTATGGTACTTGTTGCCTTCTAGTGTTAATAATGTATGTTCGACGATTCCATTAAGGATCAAGTCCAATTAAGTGCACAATGATTAATAACAATTTGAAGCTTATGTTCATAACGTTTCGTTTAGATATTGAACCAACATAGCATAACACGTTAGTTTAAGGGTCAAAGTGTATAAGTCAAAACTTGTCACTTAATTATCTCTAGTTGGTTATTACGGTGTATATTTAGGCTTTAGATATTAGCTTCTTCTTTTAGACTTAATCCTGTACTTTTGCAGAGATATGAAAATGACTCCACTTTGAGCTCGATCTCTCTCTCACACTTGTTCTTCTAGAACCGTCCAATTGCTTGCATGTGCATTTTTTCTTCTTCGTAGATTGCTCAATATGGTATCATAGCCTTCCGATTAAGCTCCGGTGACCACTTTTGCTCTCCGATTCAGTGCTCTTCTTCATTGACGACCTTAATTTCATAGCTAGGGTTTTTCAACTCAGAGTAAAATGGCAATTGATGAAGCAACGAATGATGACACAGTACTAATTCACAATCATCCTCTGTATTTGCGACCTTTGGATTCTCCAGGTGAGCATTTGATTGAATTCAAACTATTAAGCACTGAAAATTATAATTTGTGGTGTCGATCCATGAGAATTGGACTTTTTTCGAAGAACAAAATCGGATTCATTGGCGGTACATGTCGCATGGAGAATTTTAAGAAGGATCTTCATGATCAATGGGAAAGGAGCAATGCCATTATTTTGTCATGTATTATGAATGCAGTAATGAAAGAGTTGTATAGCAGTGTGGTTTATGCATCATCTGCATAGAATATGTGGAGGGATTCGAAGGAGAGATTCGATAAAAGGAACATATCGCGAATTTACAATTTACTTCAAGAAATTACTGCTTTGAAGTAAGGATTATCACATGTATCCACTTATTATTCTAAACTCAATGATCTGTGGAATGAGTACGATGTTATGGCCCCAACTCCATCATGTCCATATCCAGAATCAAAGGTGTTTCTGGAGCACATTCAACAACAACGGTTGGTGCAATTTCTGAGTGGACTGAATGAGTCATTTGCCTAGGCAAAGGGTCAGATCATGCTTATGATTCCTACACCTACTATCAATGAGGCCTAGGGGATGGTAGATTAGGATGAGAGTCAACGAGCAAAGACAATGAATATTAATGGTTTGGAGATGGGAGCTGCAGCTATGGGATACAACTCAGGACAAGGATTGTCTGGTGGCTACAAGCAGAAAGCTCAAGTATTCTGTGAATATTGCAAATTAAAAGGACATACTAAAGATGTTTGTTACAAGTTGGCAGGTTACCCACACGACTACACGCCAAAGAAGAAATCTTTGGGAAGAAACATGGCAGCAGCACACAATGTACAAGTTGACTATTCCAAAGGACCAACAGATCAAGGAAGTCCTGGAGTAGAAACTACAGGGAACTTCTTCATAGAGGAGCAATATAACAATTGCTTCAACTGCTCAACCAGAACACAACACCTGTTGAAACAGCAGCTCATGCCAAGGTCACAAGTATACCATTGTCACTCTTGAGCAGAGATAAGCAAGATAGGTGGATTATAGACTCACGTGCCACTAACCATATGGTATATAGTCTGGATTTTTTCACTGATTTTATGGAGATTCCTAAAGGAGAAGGTAGGAAAGTGCAGTTGCCAACTGCTGAAACTAGTAGGATTAAGCACCTAGGATCCTCTAGTATTCTGACTGGTTTACCAATTAAAAATGTCCTACATGTGCCACAGTTTAGGTACAGCTTACTATCTATTTCATAACTTACAAGGGCTAGTGGATGCTTCATTGCCTTCTTTCCTGCTTGGTGTGTCTTCCAGGATATTTGCAATGGGAAGGTGAAGGGGATTGGTAAGCTAGAGAAAGGACTCTATGTGTTGGACCTCAAGCACAAGTCAAATCTCAAGTTTCTAGTTGGTATTATCACTTCTGCTTTAGTAATGAATATAATAAGTGGCTCTTGTGGCATAAAAGATTAGGCCACATTCCTTTAGATGCCTTGAAGAGATTACCAGCATTTCACAATAAGACATTTATTGATTGTAATGAACATTGCCTAGTATTTCCTTTAGCAAAACAGACAAGATTACCTTTTCCTATTAGCAGCAATAGATGTGATGTTTTTGGTGACCTTATACATGCCGATGTATGGGAATCCTTTAAGGTTCTAACTTTTGATGGTAAGAGATATTTTTTGACTCTTGTTGATGATTTCAGTAGGTATACATAGATATGCCTCATGAACACAAAAGATGAATCAGTTGTTGTTTTGAAACACTTTATCTCACTACTAAGAAATAAGTTCTCAACTACTCCTAAAACACTAAGAACAGATAATGGAGGAGAGTTTTTTAACATGCAGTTGAATGATTTGTTTCACTCTGAGGGGATAGTGCATCAAAGATCTTGTCCATATACTTCTCAACAAAATGGAGTTGTTGAAAGAAGGCATAGGTACATTTGGATACTGCACGAGCTTTGAGATTCCAGGCTGGATTGCCCTTAAAATTCTAGGGTAAGTGTGTTTTAACAGTTGTGTATTTGATTAACAGATTTCCTTCTAGAATTTTATCTCGTAAATCACCTTTTGAGCTGGTATTTTACTAGAATGACATCCTAGATCATCTCAGGGTATTTGGCTTCCTGGCTTATGCTACAAATCTTAAAAGACAGGACAAATTCTCACCTAAAATAGTACCAACTGTATTTTTGGGTTACTCATTGGTGCAAAAGGGTTACAAACTCTATGACTTGCACAACCACCGCCCTTTTGTGAGTAGAGATGTTATATTCAAGGAAAATGTGTTTCTTTTTCTCCAACACATGAACAACCCCATGAAGAATCAATAATTTTCTGTCATAGCTCCAGTCTATGATTCTGACTCTGATGACCCTGTTTTGCCTCCACCTTACCACTCCACTACCTCACAAGACACTCCATCACATGACTTGGAACACCTGGATGATTTTGTTGCTGTCACTCCACCACATATTCCACTCACTAATGACCTTCAAGGTAGTTCTACAAGTCACACTACTCCAGTTCCATTTTCTGATGATCTTCAAGGTAGTCTTGCAAGTCACATTATGCCAATTCCATTCACTGATGCTCTTCCTTAATCTGTTGTTGATGACACAACTGCTGATGGGATCAGAAAGTCCACTAAGCCTTCTAGGCCTCCTATATGGATGAATGATTATGTAGTTGGGTAGACTGCTGGCAAGAGTAAGCCTTGCAATTATCCTCTTACTAACTCTGTTAGTTATCAAGCATTGAAGGCTGCCTACAGTTAATGCCTTGCAGCTTACTCAACAGATATTGAGCCCTCTCAGAAGCATCTAAGGATCCTAAATGGGTATCTGCAATGCATCAAGAGCTTCAAGCCTTAGAAAATAATGAAACATAGAGTATAGTTCCTTTACCTCCTAGGAAGCACCTTATTGGTTATAAGTGGGTGTTCAAGATCAAGTATAAAGCTAATGGAGAGGTTGAAAGATATAAGGCCCGGCTTGTGGCTAAGGGGTATACATAACAAGAGGGGTTGGATTATACAGATACTTTTTCACCTGTGGCAAATATGGTCACAATCAGGACTATCATTGCACCAGTTGCACATTATGGCTGGCTTATCTACCAAATGAATGTTCATAATACCTTCCTTCAGGGTGATCTCTTGGAGGAAGTGTACATGACCATTCCTCCTGGTTTCTCTCTTACCACTACAAGGCAAGGGGAGTATCTAGTTTGCAGACTTCACAAGTCCTTATATGGACTCAAGCAAGCCTCTAGACAATGGAATCTTAAGCTCACAAATGTCTTGCATAAAATGGGGTTCACACAAAGTCACTATGATTACTCTCTCTTCACTAAAAGGGAAGGATGTAGTCAAGTGCTTGTTCTCATCTATGTAGATGACTTATTAGTCACTGGTAGTCATGTTCAATTGATTAATCAAACTAAAGAATATTTACAGAGATTCTTCAAAATGAAAGACTTAGGAGAGCTGAAATTCTTTCTTGGGATTGAATTTGCAAGATTCTCTAAAGGCATATATATATGAGCCAAAGAAAATATTCCTTGGAGTTGATAGCTGAACTTGGTTTAGCAGGATCAAAACCTGCTAGTACTCCTCTAGAAGCTAATCAGAAGTACACTATTGTGGAATTTGACAAAGCAATAGCAGGTGTTGCTGATAATGATCATGTTTTAAAAGATGCAAGTGTGTATCAAAGGCTTGTTGGCAGACTGCTATACCTGACAATGACTCGACCAGATATCTCTTATGTTGTACAAACACTTAGTCAGTTTATGCATGCTCCTAAACAGTCACATCTAGATGCTGCCACCAGAGTAGTGAGATATATCAAGATGGCTCGAGGCCAAGGCTTGTTGTTGCCAGTAGCAGGAGATGGACAATTATTAGCATATTTTGATGCAGATTGGGGTGCATGTTTGCACACAAGAAGGTCTGTTACAGGCTATCTAGTGTTCTAAAGTGATGCCTTGATTTCTTGGAAGTCAAAGAAGCAAGAAACTGTTGCAAGAAGTTCAGCAAAAGCAGAATTTCGAAGCATGGCTTCAGCAGCAGCAGAGATAGTGTGGCTGACAGGCTTATTCTGTGAACTATGCCTTGAGATTAAGAGGCCAGTCACCTTGATGTGTGATAGTAAGGCAGCAATACAAATAGCAGCCAATCCTATATTCCATGAGCATGCAAAATACATAGACATTGATTGTCACTTTATCAGAGAAAATATGAAAGCTGGAACTATCAAAACTGTGCATGTCAACACTAAAGAGCAGATTGCAGACATACTAACTAAAGGGCTGGGCAGAACTCAGCATGATCATTTACTTGGCAAGCTAGGAGTGAAGAATCTTTTTCTCCCCTCCAAATTGGGGGGAGGGGGGTGGTATTGAACCAACATAGCATAACACGTTAGTTTAGGGGTCAAAGTGTATAAGTGAAAACTTGTAACTTAATTATCTCTAGTTGGTTATTACGGTGTATATATAGGCTTTAGATATTAGCTTCTTCTTTTAGACTTAATCATGTACATTTACAGAGATATGAAAATGACTCCACTCTGAGCTCTCTCTCTCACTTGTTCTTCTAGAACCTTCCAATTGCTTGCATGTGCATTTTCTCTTCTTCGTAGATTGCTCAATAAAGAGTTTAAATTCTATACATTTTTACATAAAAATATTAACACAATCATATCAATTAAAAGCATAATAAATAACTCCTTATAATTATTCAATTTTTACTTGGAAAAAGATTGCCTAATAGTGTAGATTAAAATACAGTGATAGTGAAGAAAAAGTTACACTTTCAATTTACATAATTTCTTTTTAGATTTGGCTTTCTCCTAATGGGGTCCGTCCAAGATTTAATTTGTGTGTTGTCTAATCCGACCATAAGGATCACAAATTATGCGTGAAACTCAATAGTCCCATGCATTATCCCCTACCACGCAAACATTCACATCCAATATTTGGTATTTCTTGCATGTTCAAGCAAGATCTTTATTGAATCATTACATATATGATTTGCCACAAAATCAACCTTCAAGCTTCAAAAGAAATTGCTGAGGTGAAATCATGGTTTAAAATTTAAATTCCGACAAAGACAAAAAAATACTTGATACTTTTGTTCCGGTCTAACTAAGTCTCGATGAGTAAAGTTATGATACACGTATAAATTGAAGGTAAGTATACGATAAAATAAACGAGATGAGCACAAGTGGTTGGACACCACTGGATTCAAAAAGAAATTGTTGAGGTGACAGATCTTTTTAACTATTTTAGCCACTAGAGTAACAACTATTTACTATTCCTAGTCTAGTGCTTAGCACTATTCGTCATATCAACATATAATCATGAATGGAGTTTTGTCGACACTACTAAGATTTTAGCCATAACTTATTGAGCAGACAAAAGCATTTAACAACAGAAAACATTTCAAAAGGGAAATTGGTTGCTTCCCTTGTACTAGAGTATTCAGGTCATGAAAAGAGATTTCTATTAAATACTACTATTTCACATTCAAACAAATCTCCATCCACATTAGTAGAGTTCCATTTTCTTTATGGCAGATCTGGAAAGTTAGAAACGTAGAAACAACATACTTTATCATGCCAATGAATTTTTGTACCTTAAAACATTTCCTCTTCTAAAATATGTTTGTAGATGAAGTGGCATCCTCCTAATATTGGGTCTTATAAACTAAAAACTGATGGTGCCGCTCGCTCAACTAGTGGCGGTGTCATCCGAGATTCAACAGGCAATTAGCAACTTGGCTTCTCAGGTTGCTCATACCAGGCTAATAGCCTCCAATTAGCAAAGATGTGGTTAGATGAGAGCAGAGGCAATTTGGCAACTAAGATACGGTGGCCCACTTTGCTTTTACTGCTCGTTATATATTGATTAAAATATTTAAAACTTATATAAACTTTAATAGCAAAATATTAGAAAGGATTAAAAGCAATTTTGGCTCAAAAGAGAGAAAAAAATTGCAGCACTCAGCATTTGCACCAAATTAAGATTGACATGAGAATAAAACATCAACACGAAAAAGTAAACATAAATATAATAAAGAACACGAAGGAGTTAGTCACGTGACTAGGAGGTCACGGGTTAGAGCTGTAGAAACAGCATTTTACAGAAATGTAGGGTAAGACTGCGTACAATAGACCCTTATGGTCCGGCCCTTTCTCGGATCCGGTGCATAGCGGCAGCTTAGTGCACCGGGCTGCCATTTTAAGGAGTTTGCCAACAAACGATCCTTCTCAAAATAAATTTGAGGTTTTTACTTGGAAAAAGTATCAGATCAGGACTTGGTGCAGGAAAACAATTTGCATCATATAATTAAAACACTTCTCCGGCAAGGATTTATATCTATATCTATATATTAATATATCTATATCTATTAATATATTAATATCTCCTTTTTTTTGACATTTTTTCCTTTCTTTTTCATTCCACCGAAGCCATATTGAAAGAAGTAAAACGTGTAGTTTATTCTTTTATTTGTGTATTTAATTGCCCATAAATTTTGAGTATTACTTCCCATTAAACTTTTATCAGTTACTGCCTCAAAATGTAACGTATTTACTTGCCGATTCAAAAAGCTTAGCAGTTTTTTCATTGAGAAGAATATGAGAATTCTGGCCCCTTGACTCTCAAAGACTTCCAATCTTCCATGGCGGCTCTATTGCTTGCATTCCCTCTCTCACGTAAGTTTGGAATTGCAAAGACTAGCTTTTGGCATTCCTATCATGGATACAATCATTCACTTGATCAACAACAATAATGGGTTTATTTACTAGACCTATTTTTTCTTTGTTGGATTTATTTTAGTAATAGCTATGCTTACCCGAAAAACGAATGACAATTGAATTTATATGCGGTTCTAAAGATATGTGGTATAATTCGGTACAAATTGAATGGATTAATTAGCCCAAGCCTTCAAGTTTTATCACCTCCAAACTGAATAGAGAGTAACTGATAGAAAAACTAAATGACTAAAATATTAAAATCAAAAGAAAGATAGTATATTGCTTTATGCTCTATGAATCTGAATGAATCCCCTTTACAAATAATCAGACCCCCCTTTATATAGTGGGGAGGTCCTATTCTTAATATAATTTTTAAATACAGCAAGAAATCCCATGATAGATTAATTAATTGGTCTCTCATTGATATGTGCCGTGATTTCCGCCGAGATTCTTGCCCAATTGCGGATATTCTGACTTTCTGTTTTTTTGGCTCGATAAGCTTTCCCCGATCGAGGCCGATCTCGTCCTCGATCGATCTCTATTTAGGCCGATTTTGATCTTGACCGGTCTTTATTTTGCTCGACCTTAATCTTGACCGGTCTCTATTTTGCTCGACCTCTGGGTCTCGAGATCGGTAACCTAACTTCGCATCATGGCTTGATTTTACACGAAGTTGAACCTTGGTCTATCATGTTCCAATCTCGATTATTCATACGAAGGGCAAACTCGGTTTTGACAGTATACAGATAGTCCTCTCGTTTCTCGAAATAATGATGATGAGAAACGATATGAATTTCTGAACTCTGACTCGGTGGGTGATGATGTCAGCGAAGAGCCCGATTATGACGCATGTGACAAACATCCCGTCGGTTCAGTTTCCAAGACATTAAATGCATGTCAGTCGTTGGTCGGTCATTACTAGTTGTGAACCGTCATTACCAGGCTATAAGTATTCAAACCCTCATATTTATTCAAAACTTTTCACTCAAAAATTCTTCTCTACTCTTGCATCTTCTACAAAAAAAATCCTTTCGCTTCACAATTCTCACACCGCATACAACCTTAATTCTCTCTTCCTTTGATCATTAATGGCGAAAACCTCCAAAACAGTGCCGCAAAAAGAGGTCGCTTCCTTATCACGACCCGCTGGTGGTGGGGATGCGGCGGAGCCTCACCTTGAGGAATTCGTTCCGGTAGGGTACTCAACCGTCATCGACTTTAAGGTCGAAAAACCCTCTTCGGTACCAGGACGATGTGAGATGATCTTGAGGTACCAATGCACAATCACCGAGAAAATCCTCGATAAAGTAAAAAAAGAGTGCAATTGGGGCGAAAAGCATGTGGTAGTCCCATCGCCTGAAGAATCAATTACTACCCATGTGAAAGGGTTCTTAAGTGTTTATACTTATCTATTTACATTGGGTCCCTTAGACCCTGTCAATCTGTCATCATCGCCTTTTGCAAGAGATATGACGTGACCCTCGGCCAGATCCACCCTTCTTTTTGGAGAATAGTGATTCTCCTTCGATTCTTTTCGAGCAAAATCGAGGGTGACTTTTCACCCCCGATCACCTCATGTGCCTTTACAGTCCCTCACTCTAATGAGGAAGGCTAATCAAACTTGCTCGCCGAGCCACCAAAGCACCATTCTCGAGAATAAACAAGACTCGTGATCGAGGTTGGATGGGCCGATTCGTTCGAGTTAGAACTTCGGACCCAATCCCTGTTGATGACATGCCGTTTCCTGAGAAATGGAACATGAATCGTGAGTACTATTCCCCTTCGAATGTTTAATTTTGTGGTTATATTTTTCATTTTCTTGATTTGTTTTTTTCATGCTTGTTACAGCCATGGCCCGGATGCCGGAACCGATTCCGGAATATAAACAATGGGTTGAAGGTCTGGTGCTGCAGAGACCGTACTCCGAGCGCACTTGGATGGAACTATCGAAGGGTCGATGGGAGGTCCGTAGTCATGGTAAGTCTTTTTTTCAAATTGTTTATCGTTTGATCTTTTTTTTCTTGCTTACCCCCCTTTTTGCCTTTGTAGGCTTTGGAAAGGACGTTGCCATGAGGCCCCCGTCTGGTGATGAAGAGGTCCCTGCTCCGAAGCAGGTCAAAGAGAATAAAAGAAAAGAGGCTCCGAGTTCCCCAGTCTCAGAAAAGAACAAACCGACGAAGAAATCTCGCAAGCCCAAGGGGGGCTCCTGTATTATGCCTCCGGACTTGATCCACCGATTAAGGGATAAGCCCAAAAAAGGGGGAAGAGGAATTAGCCTGTGTGCGGGTTAATGTTGTGATACAACAATCCTCCGAATCGGCGGAGGTTGATAAGGGAGCTCTGGCCATAATTCCTGAACAAGGAAAATCTTAGTCCATTCCGTTCTGAGATGAGATGGTCGAAGGAGAGACAGGGGCACGACATTTCGGGCAGCAGAAGATATCTCGAGGTACGAGCTCGGGATAATCGATATTACTGGATCCCCTCAGATTTCAGATGTTGTGGTCCGTGAGGCTAACATGTTGGAAAGTCAACTTACGAGGGTGTTCAGGGGTCAACTGATATTCAAGGCTTTCTGGATGGGATCGAGTCTGCTGCCTCGGAGGATATTATCGGGTTCAGTAGATTATCGGTACCGAAGGAAGCATCATGGTCGGGTGCTATCGCGTCTTCATCGAGCCCAAAGCTGGTAGACCGATTCCCGACCCCAAGTGCTAATCCTGATCGTAAGCGAAAAATAGTGCTCTCCATCCCGGAGGATGCCCGAGTTTTCTCTCCCCCTGTGGGGATTGCTAGTAACCTTCGGTCCTTGTTGACCGAAGAGGATCAAGTCTTGATGAATGCGGTAGGAGCCGCTTGCCTTTTCAACGAGGCCCAACACGCTCTAAATCGGGTAACCTCGAGAGTATCTCTACTGTTTCTTTTACACTTAGAATTGTAGATAATTCTAACATCTTCTTCCTTTCTTGCAGGCTTCGGTGTTGCATCACGAGGATTTCCTCTGAATTCGAGAGGAGCATGAGGTCGAGGTTTGTAACCTCACTGAGAAGAGTGACACCTACAAACTCTTTAGTGAGAAGCTTCGGGCAGATTTGGCAACGACTCAGGATGAGCATGCCGAGATGGCTGAGCAGGTATTTCGAGTACTTCACGATAGTGAAGATGAATTGGAGATAACTACTAATGATCCAATTCTGCAAGCCCGACAGAGGTTAAAACAAATTGGATGGCTCCAAACGTAGGTGGATGAGATACATGCCGAGGCAGAAGAGATTAAAAAGAACATGGACATTCTAGGAGCTTCAGCATCAATTGGATTTGGCCGTTTCTGATAAGGCAAGCTTGGCCGGTGAACTCGAAGTGACCAAATGCGAGATGACCGAGACTAACAAAAGAGCTTATGCTAAAGTAGCTCAGTTTAGGGTCGATGTCGAGGTCAATCAGGCCAAGGGCATGGTTGAACATGCAAAATGTTAGGCTCGAAGGGAAGCTCTTGAGGGGGTCAGTGCCCAAGGCTTCGATATTGTGGCCGAAATTGAAAATGCCAAAGCGGAGAAAACCAGGGCCTGAAGGCTGGCCTTCTCTGAGGAAGACTCCAAAAGCAGCTCAAGTGAATCCGAAGACGGAGAAAATCCCGAGGATGGAGATGCAACCTCTAATGAAGAACAAACCACTTAGGACACTAGGTTTCTTGTTTTTCTTTTGCATTTGTTCTGAGGTTGTTTTTTTTTTTGGCCGTTGTAAATTTAGGCCGATTTGGCCTTTGTAAAAAACTATTATGTATAAATATATGGCTTTTCTTTCCCTTTTGGCTCTCGTAATTTTCCTTTGCTTTATTTGTATTTACAAAGGTTGAATATGCCTTAGCACGATACAGTAAAGTTGTGTTCGAGGGTTCGATCAAATCTTGCCTTTGTTTCCTTTCTTAAGTTAGACATTTTGCCGAGGGTAGCCTTTAGGACCGGTTGTCCAAAGTTTTAACATTTTCGAAGGCCTATTTTTATTACGGATTTCGGACGTCTCTGAGCCGTGTTAAATCGGTCGTAGCCTTTTAGTTCGGTAGTTACCCATTGGGCTTGTTCTCCCATTTTATCTGGGCTTGCCCGAGATATTAGTTCCCGAGTGTGGTGGTCGTGACTTTTAAAAATCGGGGCATTGCCTATTAGGTCTTTCCTCCTGGGGTCCGACGGCTTGGGCTATTTGAGTCGGATGGCAGTCCTCGAATGAGGGACAGATCGTTCGTATTCCGGTTAAGTATTGCCCTTGGGCTTGTTTGTACTCGGAAGTACGAAGCTCTTTGCAAAGAAAGAAAAAGAAATAAATTCTACTAATTTTAAATCATAAGATGTTTGTAAGGAACATATTTCTCTTTATTCTCGATCGAAACAGGATCCGAGCGATCTATATGGGCACGGTTCGATTTGACCGTTTGACCCTTACAATAAATCCTATTTCTCGAGATTCTTTTATGAAGTAGTTACCTTTCTAGAGTTGATATTCGAAGATAACGCATATCCGAGGGTAGCCCCCAGTATACGAGATTAATTGGAAAGGAACCTCGGATAATGTCGAATGGATCTCCGATGCCGATTCGTAATTGGGCTTGATTCTAAGTTAGCATGAATCATTGTTGCCTCGTTAAAAACCTTGCCGAAAAATTCCATTTGGGATAAAACTTGGTCTGAGGAAAAAAGAGTGCAATACGTGCTTTCAGACCTAAGGACTTCGTGCTGTTAGCTAAAAGGTCTGTTGTCGTTTCTTGTCGATCACCTGCATGTGTTAATCTTAAAATAGGAAAGTAATGAAGAAAGGGCGTACCTTAGCAGTAGTACCATTTTAGGCAAGAGATGTTCCAATTGCTTTGTAGTTGTTCCCCATTCATTGTTCCGAGCTTGTAAGATCATTTTCCGGTGACCTCTAGAATTTGGTACGGTCCTTCCCAATTTGGGCTTAATTTTCCTTCATTAGGATATCGAGTGTTGAGGGTGACTTTTCTTAGCACTAAGTCCCCAACATTAAAATATCGAAGATTACTTCTTCGATTGTAGTATCTATCGGTTCGTTGCTTTTGTGCAGCTAATCGGATGAGGGCGGTTTCACGCCTTTGGTCTAATAGTTTTAGGGTCGTATTCGTGGCTTCGTTATTTGATTCCTTTGTTGCATATCGGAACCGGATACTCAGCTCTCCGACTTCGACCGGTATTAGAGATTCGACGCCATAAACTAATAAGAATGGGGTAGCCCCAGTACTGGATTTCGAGGTTGTGCGATATGCCCAAAGAACTTCGGGTAGGATTTCCTTTCACTTTCCTTTGGCGTCGGTTAACCTCTTCTTAAGATTTTGGATGATGGTTTTGTTGGTTGATTCGGCTTTCCCGTTCCCGCTAGGATGATAAGGTGTCGATAGGATTCTTTTGATCTTATGATCTTCAAGAAATTTGGTTACTTTGCTACCGATGAACTGTTTCCCGTTATCACACACAATTTCGGATGTCATCCGAATTGACATATGATGTGATCCCAAATGAAGTTGATGACTTCCTTCTCCCTAACTTTCTCTAAAGCATGTGCTTCAACCCACTTAGAAAAATAGTCAGTCATAAACAAAATAAATTGAGCTTTACCTGGTGCCGATAGGAGGGGGCCGAAGATGTCCATTCCTCATTTCATAAATGGCCACGGCAACAAAACCAAATGGAGCAGTTCCCCGGGTTGGTGAATCATTGGAGCATGCTTTTGACATTCGTCACATTTTCGAACAAACTCTTTCGTATCTTTTTCCATGTCAATCCAGTAATAGTCGACTCTGATTAACCTTTGAACTAATGATTCAGCACCGGAGTGATTTTTGCAAGTGCCTTCATGAACTTCCCTTAGAACGTACTCACTGTCTCCCGGTCCCAGACATATTGCTAATGGACCGTTGAACGTTCTCCTAAACAAGGTCCCATCTTCGGTCAAAGTGAACAGTGCTACCTTCGTGCCTAGAGCCCTAGATTCGTTTGGATCTGAAAGAAACTTTCCGGTCTTCAAATATTCTATGTACTTATTTTTCCAATCCCATGTCAATCTTGTGGAATTTATCTCGGCGTGTCCTTCTTCAACTACTGATCTCATGAGGTGCACGACGGCCCCTGAATTGAGCTTGTTGTCCTCAATCGATGACCTTAAGTTAGTGAGAGCATCGGCCCCAATATTCTGATCTCGAGGCACATGTTGCAAAGTCCACTCCTTAAATCGGTGCAGAGTTACTTGTAACTTATTTAGGTATCTTTGCATTCGGTCTTCTCTAACTTCGAAGATTTCGTTAACCTGATTCACTACGAGGAGGGAGTCGCATTTGTTCTCGATCACCTCCGCTCCCAAGCCTTTAGCTAGTTCGAGACCTGCAATCATGGCCTCATATTTGGCCTCATTGTTAGTCAATTTCACAATTCTAATAGATTGTCTAACCACATTGCCTGTGGGTGGTTTTAGTACGATGCCGAGCTCGGACCCTTTCGCGTTCGAAGCACCGTCCATGAAGAGGGTCCAGATTCTTGAGGACGTACCCGAATTTACCAATAGTTCTTTCAACCTCGGGTACTAGGGCCGGTGTGAAGTCAGCTACAAAGTCTTCCAAAATTTGAGACTTAATTACTATTTGGGGTCGATATTCGATATCATACCCGCTGATTTCTATGGCTCATTTGGCCAACCATCCCGAAAGCTCGGGCTTATGCAAAACATTTCGAAGTGGATAAGTTGTTACAACACATATAGAGTGACACTGAAAGTATAGTTTTAGTTTCCTAGAGGCGCTTATCAAAGTGAGAGCCAATTTTTCTAGGTGGGGATATTTATTTTCGGCCTCACCTAAGGTCCGGCTAACATAATAAATGGGAAATTGCGTACATCATTCTTCCTGAACTAGGACTCCACTTACCACTACCTCTGATACTACCAAATATAAGTAAAGTTGTTCGTCTTCCCTTGGAGTGTGAAGCAGCGATGGGCTCGATAAGTACCGTTTAGGCTCTTCCAAGGCCTGCAGGCATTCCGAGGTCCATGTGAAATTATTTTTCTTTTTTAGCAACGAGAAAAATCGGTGGCCTTTATCGGAGGACCTCGAGATGAATCGCCCCAGGGCGGCCATGCGCTCGGTTAACCTCTGCATGACCTTTACGTTGTCTACCACCGTGATGCCATCGATATCCTTGATCTTGTCGGGATTGATCTTAATTCCTCGGTTAGATACCATGAACCCGAGAAATTTGCCTGACCCGACCCCGAATGTACATTTTTCCAGGTTTAGCTTCATGTTGTACTTCTTCAATATATTGAACGTTTCCTTCAAGTGCTTTAAATGGTCCTCTACTCACAGGGACTTAACTATCATGTCATTTATGTAAACTTCCATAGATTTTCCTATTTGTTCTTCGAACATCCGATTTACTAGGCGTTGATAAGTGGCACCAATATTTTTTAATCCAAATGGCATTACATTGTAGCAGTAGATACCATACTTAGTGATGAACGAGGTTTTTTCTTGATCATCCGGGCTCATTTGTATTTGATTGTACCCGGAATAAGCATCGAGAAAACTGAGAATTTCGTGGCCGGCCGTCGCATCG
This sequence comes from Nicotiana otophora, assembly GCA_000715115.1. Lineage (NCBI taxonomy): Eukaryota > Viridiplantae > Streptophyta > Magnoliopsida > Solanales > Solanaceae > Nicotiana > Nicotiana otophora. The sequence continues at coordinate 20,855 of AWOL01S0026353.1, read as the reverse complement.
ATCATGCGATCGATGTAAGGCAAAGGAAAAGAATCTGTGGGGCATGCTTTATTAAGATCCTTGTAATCTATACACATTCTAAGTTTGTTTCCTTTTTTAGGGACTACTACTACGTTTGGTAACCATTCAGGGTATTTTACTTCACGGATTGACCCTATTTTAAGAAGCTTGGTTAACTCGTCTTTGGTGAAAGAATTTTTGACCTCGGACTAGGGTCTTCTTTTTTGCGTCACTGGATGGAACTTCGGATCCAAGCTTAGTCTATGGGTTGTGATTTCCATTGGGATCCCTATCATGTCAAGATGGGACCAAGCGAAACAATCCATGTTAGCTATAAGAAATTGAATGAGCTTTTTCCTGAGCTCGGGATTTAACCCTGTGCCTAGGTATACCTTTCGTTCGGGCAGTTGTTTGATTAGTGTGATTTTCTCTAGTTCTTCGACCGTTGATTTGGTAGCGTCGAAATCATCGGGGACTATGAAGGATCGAAGGATCCCATAATCATCATCTTCGTCAGACTCCTGCTTTTCTAGTTGGGTCGAGGTCGGCGTTTGTGATTGCTATTTGGTCTCTTATTTTCCCTTCGAATTTGACCCCCTTATTGATGAGAGTGACAATATCGGAATTACTTCATCGACGGCAAACATTTCCTTTACGGCGGGTTGCTCCCCATAGATTGTTTTGATTCCCTTTGGTGTTTGAATTTTAGAACCTGATGAAGGGTCGAGGGTACTGCTCTCATGTTGCGGATCCATGGTCTCCCGAACAGGGCATTATACATCATGTCGCCCTCAATCACGTGGAATTTCATTTTTTGGATGGTCCCGGCCATATTTACTGGCAAAGTTATTTCGCCCTTAGTAGTTTCACATGCCATGTTGAATCCGTTTAGTACTAGGGCCGCGGGCACGACCTGGTCCTGTAGGCCGAGTTGCTCTATGACCTTCGAACGAATGATGTTAGCCGAACTACCTGGATCAATTAACATACGCTTAACTTGAGTTTTATTCATGAGTACAGATATTAACAGTGCATCGTTATGGAGTTGCATGATTCCTTCTGTGTCTTCGTCGTTGAAGGACAAGGTTCCTTTCGGTATGTAATACTGAGCCCGAGATCGCTTCTCCCTTACGATCGAGACCTTAGTGCGTTTAAACACTGGTCCTTGGGGAACATCGATCCCTCCGATAATCATGTGAATAATGTGTTGAGGTTCTTCTTGCTCGTTTTTTCTATTGAACTTTCTGCTTTTGAAGTGATTCTTGGCCCGATCACTTAAAAACTCTCAAAGGTGCCCTTCATTGAATAACCGGGCTACTTCTTCTCTTAACTGCCTGCAATCTTCCGTTCTGTGGCCATGGGTGACATGATACTTGCATACTTGATTGGGATTTCTTTGGGCTGGATCGGTCTGCAGAGGTCAAGGCCATTTAGTATCTTTGATGCGTCCGATAGCTGATACGATGGCGGATGCATCAATATTAAGGTTATACTCCGACAATCGCGGTGCTTCCTTAGGTTCGGTGTGTCTGTCGAAACCATTCTTGTTGATCAGCCCTCGAGAGCCTTGGCCTCGATCGCTTCTTCTCTCACCTCGTATGGAGTTGTGCCCATGTTCGTTGCCCCTACGATCTCTATTATACGGCTGGTATCGATCCATGCTCATCCTCGGTTCTCGATCGATGTCTTTTTTGGTAGCGGAACCAGAAGGAGCCCCCAGCTGGTCATCTTTGACTTTAATCTTTGATTGATATCGATTATGTATATCGGCCCAAGTAACAGTCGGGTACTCAATCAAGTTCTGCTTCAACTGTTGTGAAGCCACTGAGCTTCGTTCATTTAGTCCTTGGGTGAAAGCTTGAACGGCCCAATCGCCTGTGACCATGGTAGATCCATTCGTTCCATTTGGAAACAAGATACAAACTCTCTTAGCATCTCGTTCTCTTTTTGCTTTACCTTGAAAAGGTCTGACTTCCTAGTCTCGACCTTTATGGCTCCGGTGTGAGCTTTTACAAATGAATCTGCAAGCATGGCAAAAGAATCGATAGAGTTAGGTGGTAAATTATGATACTATATCATTGTTCCCTTTGACAGGGTTTCCCCGAATTTATTTAGCAATAACGATTGGATCTCGTCGTCCTCTAGATCATTCCCTTTAATGGCACACGTGTAAGAGGTGACATGCTCGCGGGATTGGTCGTTCCATTATACTTAGAGCATGCAGAACTTCTTGGGGATCGGTTCGGGAGCTGCGCTCGAGGGGAAAGGCTTTTGTACGAATCTTTTAGAATCCAAACCCTTCAATATTGGTGGCGCCCCCAAGATCTGATCAACCCTGGAGTTATAAGTTTCTAATTTCTTGTCGTTTGCTTTGATCATCTTTTCCCCTGATTCTATCTGCTTTGTCAGTTCCTCGAGCAACTTTATAATTTTGGGGTTAGTCCCCGATTCTTGTTTATTTGACCTTACCACAGATGGCCCCGTTCTGTGGGTGACTTCTTGGTGTAGACCGGGCTCGGCCTTGCTCGATGCCTGGGTTTGGCTCTGCAACTGAGCTATCACCACCTGTTCAGCTTGCAGCATTTCGAAGATCATACGCAGGTTGATCCCGTCTTCCCCAATATTTTGGGTATTTCGAACTGCAAATCGGATTCCACCACGGATGCTATTTTCGGGACCGAAATGTTGGTTCGCTTCGATGGCCACATGCAAATTAACATCAATCGGATCCACGGCCCGAGTTTCAACAGGGTCAGCGGTGGCCTTCCATCCCCGGGCGTCTCGTTGTTATTCTCCCCTTGATGTCCAGATTCGTTATCGCTATGTAGGGGTATTAATTGAGAGTTCGCCATTTTTAGCCTGAAATCAAAGATACTTCCAAGAGCAAATGTAAAATAGTATTTTTTACAGAAATTTGTATCAAATAACCACTATTATCCTTAGTCCCACGGTAGGCGCCAAACCGTTTACCCGAAAAACGGATGACAATTGAATTTATACGCGGTTCTAAGGATATATGGTATAATTCAGTACAAATTGAGGAAATATATAAATGAATATCGAAATTAACTTTAAAATAAATGAATGCAAATTGAATGGATTAATTAGCCCCAGTCTTCAAGTTTCATCACCCTCAAACTGAATAGAGAGTAACTGATAGACAAACTAAATGACTAAAATATTAAAATCGGAAAAAAGATAGTATATTGCTTTATGCTCTATGAATCTGAATAAATCCTCCTTACAAACAATAAGACCCCATTTATACAATGGGGAGGCCCTATTCTTAATGTAATTTTTAAATACAACAATGAATCCCTTGATAGATTAATTAATTGGCCTCTCATTGATATGCGCCGATTTCTGTCGAGATTCTTGCCCAATTGCGGATATTCCGGCTTTGTGTTTTTTGGCTCGATAAGCTTTCCTCGATCGAGGCCGATCTTGGCCTCGATCAGTCTCTATTTAGCCCGATCTCGATCTTGGCCAATCTCGATCTTGACCGGTCTTTATTTTGCTCGACCTTGATCTTGACCGGTCTCGATCTTGACAGGTTTTTATTTTGCTCGACCTTTGGGTCTCGAGCTCGGTAACCTAACTTCGCATCATGGCTTGATTTTACACGAAGTTGAACCTTGGTCTATCATGTTTCAATCTCAATTATTCATACGAAGGGCAAACTCGGTTTGACCGTATACAAGCTAAATATATTGTATTATCACATATTAAGTTTGTCAGAGAATTATTGATTATTGTCTATTTTTGAATCTTTTTATTTGTTGAGAATGTGAAATTCGTTACAATATTTATTTTTATTTTTTTGGTTATTTTAAACTATATAGGTAGGGAAGAAGGTCTTTCAAACTGATCTTGGCTCCCAATGTCGAACTTGCTCGCCATGTGGATAGAGAACTATATTTGATGTGTTATACATTTGACAGGGAAGCAAACACTGTTGTTGGACACTTGGTCCCATCATTGAACTGCTAAATAGGCGGTCTTCTAATTTTTCGAGTGAAGCTGATCAGATGCTTTATATTATGAGGGCTTTGCAGAGGATGTTGAAATCTAGAATATGTTCCGCCGAAGTTTCAGACAATGTTGTTTACAGCCACAATGGATAGTAAGAATTATTTAACAAGATCTTTTAAGTAGCCAAATCGCAAGAATGTCTTATTTTTGTTGCGTATCCTGGTGGTTTTTTAATTATTAGAAGGAAATTCTGATGACAAGTTATAAGCTGATGTCATTTCCTTGTATTCAATGAGATGCATCAGAAACACCAGTAGCTGTTAGACCTTTAATATCAATATGAATCTATAGTCTAAGCCCTACAAATATGTATCCTATTGGTCTACTGTCATTGTATATTATTAGCCCTCCACCATAAGCAGTAAAATGATTTCCTGTTTTTTTCTGCAAAAGTTTTACAAGACTTAGCATATGTTCTCTTCAGGAGCATTTGAAAGGAGGCAGGTGTTTGGAATAGGGATCAGTTTATTTGATAGTTAATTACTATTGGTGCATGATCTAATATTGGTGCACCCGATTAGGGATCAGGGTCGACAAAATGGTGAAAACAGCTCCAGTTACGTGCTACAAGTTATGCTTGATGTTGAAGACCAAGCCAAGCAACAAGTATTACTACCTTAACAAAAATTTTGTTGAAGCCTCATTTTTGGAAGGGAATGGGGTCTGAGGTGGCCGAAAACAGAAAGTTATCCTTTTCCTTGTGAACTACAGGCATATACCCATCTTATTCTTTGATAAACCTTATTCTCTCTGTTCCAATTTATGTGAATATGTTTGATTGGACACGGAGTTTAAGAAAAAAATAAAGACTTTTGGAATTCGTAGTCCTAAACAAGTCAAAAAGGGGCCAGAGTATTTGTGTGGTTATAAAAGCTTCTCGTTAAGGGTAGAATTGTAAGTTTAAGCTAAATTGTTTCCAAATTTAGAAAGGGTCATTCTTTTTGGAACGGACCAAAAAAGAAATAGGTTCACATAAACTGAAACGGAGGTAGTATATATTTTCTGTAGATTAAGTGAGACAAAATGTATCTAAAATTGCTTCCATTTTATTGTTTATTCTTGTAAGGGCTTGAGCTTGTGTATATATTCATAGCGTTTTCAATTGCAGAGGGGGAGTGCATGGTGTCTACTGTGTAATGTGCTTTATTCTTAGGAAAGGTGGAGGTTCAAATATAGATGTAACTTCAATGACCTTTGCAAGAAAACAACTTTATTATTTGTAGATTTTAATGGTATGGAAGCTATCCTTTGTCTTGAGAAATGATGTTTGTATTGCAAGTTTAGATTGCATCTTGCAGATATTTCTTCAAAAACTTTTGTTGCATGGGCCATCTCTGGACTATGACTCTAACTTGTATTTCTTTTCTTTAATTGTTTACGTAAAAAAAACTTTGTTCTCCACTTCGTATAAAAGCACAATTAATTAATCAGCAAAGATTGATTATTTTACTGGAGGAATTGAATGATATGAGTATGAGAAAAAAGGAAGAAGAAAATAAAAAAGGAAAGCAAGGTGAAAAAAATGAAAAGAAGTTGAGGAAAGGTGGGAACGGGGAGATAATGTTGGAATGAATTAAAATAAATATAAGGTAGGAGTACATGGAAAAAATTATCAAAATAAAAAACGATAGAAAAAAAAAAAGATTTAAAAAAAAGCCAAAGGATAGATTATCAACAAGAAAAATGACAAAAAGGGAGATGGGGAATTCAAAAATGCATCGGAAAAAAGAAATTCAAAATGTCAAGGTAATGGGAAGTAGTAAATGATAAATTATTTTTGCTTTTTTTTTTTTTTTTTTTTTTGTTATTTCATCTATTTTCGTTTTCTTGAGCTGAGGGTCTCTCATAAAGAGTCTCTCTACCTCTTCGGGATAGTGGTAAGGTCTGCGTACATTCTACCCTCCTCAGACCTCACTTGTGGGATTTTACTGGGTAGTTATTGTTGTTGTTTTTTGGTATTTCGAGAATTAGAACTAATTTTTTTCTTTTTATAAAGGTAAAAAAAAGTAAAATATTACTTGAGTATAGACTTATTAAATTCTTAAATTGTGAAAATAAAAGTATTTTACTTAAACGTATCAACTAGAAATTTTTAGAAAATAATTGAGATGGAAGTACAAATTAAGTGTCTGCTATCGCCAATTCTTTTAATATTTCGGTATTTGAAAAAATATCATATCTTTAATTTAGCCGCGCGAAGCGCGGACATATTGACTAATTTTTTAATAATCATTATATAATACAGTAAAGAGTAAATATTCATTATCTTATGTTGTAGGTAGAAATTAAACCTGGGATTTCCAAATTATTACTCCTAAAGCTTTAACAATCATCTTCAGGGAGACAAAAGAGTAAAAAAACTATTCTGTCAAATTCTTTGGATGTCCGTATTTTTAAACTACTCAATCAAAAGGTGAAAAGTGAGTGAAGAGGCAAATTCAGAATTTGAACATTATAAGTTCGAGTTTAAAATTCTATCACAATCTATTTGATTTACTAAATTTGAAATTTCTAATTTGTGTTTATTTAGTGAATTTTTTAACACATTCAGAGTTCTGAGCTAAAATACTAGGTTCAGATGAACCTAAAACTCATTGACAACATCAGCCTCCGAGTAAGCACAAATCAACAATACGATCTCTATGTTTCTTCAAGGCCAAGGGACTGGTACACTAGGGGTTGTTTGGTTACCCGGATAAGGTAATTAATTCGGATATAAAATTTAGGATTATAGTTATCTCATATTTGGTGGTGATTACTAGCTAATACTGGTATAAATTTTATACATAATAACTATCCAAGAATTATAATCCCATAAGATATCCTAGAACTACCAAACAACCCGTAAGATACAACCGCCATCACCAAAGGGCATACAGGATCAACCTTTTTAAAATAAACACTAGTGATATTCCTTTAAGCAAATCATTTGGTGTCGCATGTTATTGAATCATGACTTGAAACATTATTATAATCATCAGAAAATTGACAGCCTAAATGAGGACTCAGATTAAGGCTACTATCAATGTGTATTTACTAGTTGTAGACTTCTAATCAGCTTCAGCATAACCTAACACCTCTCCCCATGTGGTGTGCACGAGTAATGAATCTTATGCTGGAAATCTATATAAAAAATTCAGGGCATCAAATGTAGTAAAACAATTGCAAGAATCAAGTGCTTAGATTAAGAGAAACTAAGAACGAAAATTCTGTTGATACTGGCTCACAACACAGCCAATTCTTTTTTCTTTTACTCTTTTGGTTTGTTTGTTTTGATAATCGAGAAATTCCCAAGGGCTTTTGTCCGCAAGAGAAATAATCTAATAAAAAGAAGATACAACAACAACAACCCAGTATAATCCCACTAGTGGGCTTGGGAAGGGTAGTGTGTACGCAGACCTTACCCCTACCTGGGGTAGAGAGGCTGTTTTCGATAGATCCTCGGCTCCCTCCCTCCAAGGACTCCCCACCTTACTCTTGGGGTGACTCGAACTCATAACCTCTTGGTTGGAAGTGGAGGGTGCTTACCACTAGAGTAACCCACTCTTGTCAGTAAAAAGAAGATACCTAGACCAATATTTATTTAGTACTTGTAGACTAAGTTGCTCGGACGTGGGTTCGACCCCGATACGGATGCGAATCTAGAGGTCGGATTTTTCAATGATCTAAAATTTAAGATTCGGGGGTAAAGATACAGGTGGGGGGATTCGGCAAAAACTACTTCAAATATCTAAAAATAAAGTTATAATATTATATCTAAATTATGAGACATTGTGCGAAAAATTTACAAGGTATTCCAAGAAGGAAAAACTATTACTCAACAGGAGTATCTGAGAAGGAGATGAAAGGAAAAGGACTGAAATATAAATTTTTATATACAAGGTATTCTATTTTCTTCAATTTCACCCTAGCTTCTGTTTTGATTTCAAAATATTTGTCCTGAATTTCTCCGATGATTTTGGTCAAAATACCCAAAATCAGTTGACCAGAGATACGGATCCCATACCCACATCGTATTGACACGGGTGTGGCACTGAAAGTGAAGAGTCCGAGCAACTTAGCTTATAGACAATTAATCAGCTTCATCATAACCTAACTTATTTTCCCGTGTGATGTGCACGAGTCGTGAATCTTATGCTGAAAATCTATTTCAAAAACTCAGGGCATGTATATGAGGAGCAAACATCAAACCTAGCAAAACAATTGCAAAAATCTAGTGCTTAGATTAAGAGAAACTAAGAGAGTGTCTAATTCTGAGCTGATAAAGGCTCACAACAAAGCCAATCCTTTTTTCTATTTTAGGTTGGTTTATTTTGATAACCGAGAAATTCCCAAGGGTAGGCTACCACACGGTTTCAAACTCGGCCAATAATGGATTCGCCCATCTATCCTTCTCCACTTAAATACAAGGCTTTTGTTTGTGCATAGTTCAAAACTCATGACATGCACGTAACACACATCATGTTCTGCGCTCTCACTACTGGACCAAAGCGTTGAGATGGCACAACACGGCAAATTCTTAGCTACTAGTAAAAAATATTATAGGCATACTCTAGGTCCACATTATTTACATGTGTACTTCTCTATCCCTAATGTTTCATCCTATCTGCCTAAATCAGCCAAAGCTACTAATAAAGAATTACACAGCAGGAAAACGAAGAATTACCTAATGTAGAGAGAAGAGACAAATTCTTTTCTTTTCTCCTTTTTTTTCGGGGGGGGGGGTCGGGGGGAGAATAAAGGACAGGAACCTGAAGTACTCAAGAAACGATGAATATATACTACGGCGCTTATATGCAGAAACCTCATAAAATATGATGTTGCTTGAGGTGGCAAAATGCATAAACAGAAAAGAAAAACGTTAGATCCTTCAAAACCAAACACCTATAACTTTTGCACTTGTCAAAAAAAATTCCCTCTAAAAAGTTACATCCTCTAAAACCATAAACAACCAAGATAGGAAAAAGGAAAAAGAAGGGGAAAACAGAATAGATAACACAGAAATAAAGACGATTGACAAGGTCAAATGTCAAACGTAAGTATTGGAAGCTACTGCTAGAGGGCTCGGCCTCATCTAAGAAGCAATTGAGAGGGAATAGGGAATAGCAACAATATAAAAAGACACCAGACAGTAGGAAAATGCTTTCTTCTTCAACTGCCTAATATAAACTTAATCAAACTGATCACATGTAATTGCATCATCAATAATCTTACACTTGTCAATTGACATAAATAAACAATCAGACAAACCTCACAAAGTCGTAAACTGATTCAACTTCTGAGCCTTCCACTTGGAAGCCCTATGACTCAGCAAGCGTTTGAAAGGAAACAAAGAAGGTCGATAAGATGTCCTACGTTTCATATTCCCTGCAATAGATTGATGGAAATGTTAAACATATGTTTTTCGCCTGAAGTAGAAGATGCTCAAAAGATATTTTATCGGAAGCACAGACCAGAAAAAGATAATTATTTCTTATAGAATTCAAACAAAAAAAAGTGGTAACCAAGTACTTGAAGGAAAAGAGACTATGCAGAGCTATCGATTTTGAAAGCCCCGGACCATCCCTCTCCAAACATCAATCCAATCATAAGGAGAAATAAATTTGGAGAATCAACTTAGGACCATGGCAAGGAATCAAATGCTAATAATGACCAGTATGCACCAACATGCTTGGTGTTGATCGGAATGACAGATATTGCTGACTCAACATATAATGATGCTAGGAAGAACAATACTTTTGTAACTGAGATCAGGAAGATAGAGGGTAAAGGAGATAATGATGGTGCATCTGAAGGCTATATCAGTCAACAGATCTCTTAGACAGAAGATGATAGTTAATACATTTCAACCACTTCAAATCTTTCTCCCATTTCATTTTCACTAGGTTAGTGTTTATCAGGACTAAAATAAAAACTACTTAATTGATCATCATTTCTCAATTAAAATCTAAAATTTGTTTGACAAATAGTTAATCTGTGTTGAAACAAATGAAAAACAGGTCAATTTAACCCTTAGGAACCAAAGTCGGACAAACAAACTGGAAAGAGTATTGAATTTCAATACAATTATTTGGTACTCATAAAATAATTTATATATACCTGATAGAGATCCACCCATGATCTGATAACTTAGTCCAATATTATTGTCGGTGTGCTTCAGCTCTCCCTCTGAAACATCTTTGACTGGCAGATTGTCAACAACCAAATTCTCATTATCAACTTCCATTGAATTACTAAGCTCATTGCTGTACGATCCATCAGCTAAGGTAGCAGAATGATATCTCATCTCCCTAGATTGCTCTTTCTCTGTTGATTTATTATTAAGTTGTGCCTCAAGCAAGACACCACCAAATGCACCATTTTGATCACAGAAATCTGTGTGGAAGCTGTTGAAGGTCCCAAGCTGTTGACCAGATGAACCAGTGGAAGTTCCATCCTTTGAGAGGGTGAAAATATCTGCTAAGGAAGAATCAACGGAGAGGGTGACTTCATTATCTCTTCTGCAAGTGTAGTTTGCTGCACTCTCCGGTAAAACAGCATACCCTTCACCACTAGCAGAACAAGTTCCAGATTGCAAATCATGCACTTTGTTCTCAGAAGAGGTATAGTTATTTGTAATTTTCATTTCGTCATTTTCAATCATACTATTTTCCTTGACTTCAATATCTTTTCTGCAGGCACGAATTGTCGCACTATCTGGCAAAAGAATGTATCCATCACAACTAGCTGTAGAAGTTCCTGTTTGCAAATCATGAATTTTGGTCCCAGATGTATCTTTTATGTCTAACTTCTCCGTACATTTCATATCCTCGGCAATTCTATCACTTTCCTTTTCTTTTTCCAAATTATCAGCATCATTTAGAGGAGCAATGAACAAACATGGCACCTTAACTTCTTCAGAGCCAGAGACCTGATGGATTTTCTGCAGATCATCTCCTACAGGTGAACCTTCTTCAGGTGGAAAATTGACACCACCTGGTCGTTCTGATATCCCAGAAGTCGGAAGAACCATCTCATCCTCCTTAACACCAGCCAATTCTGCAATAGTATCCAGAGGCTCCTGCCCCAGCTCTGTCGTAGATATTAAATCTTTAATTTGGAGTCCATGTGAAGGCAGGTTATTCACAACAGAACTAAAATCAATGCGTTTCACATTTTTTGATACATTGCTCGAGACTGAGAAAGATTTCTTGATGTCGTCTAACAGCAAATCGCCCTCACCACTAGAGATAGGATCCCAAATGAGCCAATCATCAAATTCAGGTTTCTTGGCACCCGAAGTTATTAGTTCAACCTTAATTGCCTCCTTGTGATAACACTTTTTTCTTAATGCATTAGTTAAAACAGTTCTGCCAGGGAATAGAAAACTTCAACATTCGTCGAGCAAGAGTGTGAATAATAAATAATGAAGTTTCTGTAAGTTACCTACAATTTTTGGAAAGCGCTGCTTTAGCACGTTCCAGTTGGAGCCCGAGCAAAGATGCCAAATTTGCTACATCATGCGGCCCCCTAAGTTCCGTTACAGAAGGAGCAGCACTTGAGAAAAGAAGATTCTTTCCTCGAGTCCAATCCACCAGCAGCTGGAGATTTAGCAATTAGATCAGAGTAGATTCAACACACCGGCGTCAGGAAAAAAAATACAAAATCGTAACTACTAAATTAGAATGAATATATTCTTTTTTAATATCTGGAAAAACCTTTCCAGAATGTCTGACTAGTTTCACCTTACCCTAGAAAGAGTGCCTGGAGGAGCACTGGTGTCTGCTAAGATGCTTCGCGGTGCGTGTTTCATAACATGAAAGCAAAAACTTCTACCTTGCTACTGAATCTTGAGGTTTACGATCTGCTATAAGATGTCTAGTTTCATTTAACAGTATTTGCCTACATTTTGCTTCCTTCTATGGTTTACTGACAATCAATGTCTTTGCTATATGCTTAACTTGTAAATATGCAATGTGCTCCCTAAATTTTCCAATTTTTGGACCCTAGCCAGGTTAGCAGAATCATTTTGCGCTGGCGTTATTTTCAAATCCATGAGCAAGATAGAATGAAGTCAGTGTGTATTGTGAGTATAGCATCTAAAATTCTAAGAAACATAGCCTCGTAAAAGTCTAAGATGCATGCCAACTGCCTTTAGATCCAACCAAATTCAGACAAAGATTTCCAGAAAAGGCAACGCCTCAAATTCTGGATCCCGCTCTCAGCTTCGTCGATCCTCTCAAGTTTCTTATCCTGTTGAAGGCTTATGAATCGTTTTCCCCAAAAGATCGAGCTTACCTCATCAAAGGGATTTTACAAGACTTCCATTTTTTATCAAGCGGAGTTTCTAGCTAATAAAGGTATATTTACATATGTGGTAAGTTGGAAAATATAAATTTGAGTCAACTACTCAACAAACAGGATGAAATAGAAGCAATGATGCAACCCATCAAAACTCAGGAAATGATCAGAAGCCACTTTAAATTTGGCATATGGAATCTGTGTAAAAGAACCTATGAGCTAATTTATCTTTAAAAAAAAACAAATAAAGACAAGTCTAAGTGGAGCGAAATGGATAGTGAGGATTCATATAGCTGACCCAACTAGCCTCGGAAGGGGCTTACTTGTTGCTGTTGTGGTAAAAGGAAAAAGAAAGGAAAATGTAGTCGAACTAGAGCTTGAGTAGTCTTAAGATTATTAGGTAATAACATGCATTCGTTCATATCAGTTCAACATGAACCAATGATTGATTCTCCTAACTGTTCTATAATTCACTCCCTAGTCCCTATTGACCCACAAACACATAGTAACCATAGTTATAGGTTGAAAAGTTTTCGACTGTTTTAGTTATTGTCAAGAGGATTCCATGTCTTCTCTTAAACCCATACTCTACCACCCATAAAAACCAAATAGAAAAGAATTAAACCAGAATTTCTTGGACTAACCTTAGCATTAGATATCATTTGCCTCCTCATTTGGGAATCCAAAATAAGACTGGAGTAAGTAATCTCAAAATACACTCCACGCTGCAGTTAAAAAAACAACAAATTTGTCAATCATCCTGAAACACCATAAAGAGCTCAAATTAAATTGTGGTTCAGCTAAATTCAAGCATTCACCACTCCACGAGCAACTATCCCTGGATGCAACTCATTTTTTTCCTTGAAGTTAAGAAGTTCCTCCACTATTTTGGTTCTTTTTTCTTTTTTGATGAAGCAATGAATATTATTTCTCCAACGCATTAGTTTTCATTCACCCATCTTGGTGATTAAGATTTAAGCATATCAAAAGCCCTGGACAGAAGTGAAACAAAATGTATCTGTAAGGAATCAAATTGCACAGCCAAATGAACATAGAGATCCCTTCCCTAGGAATTTCACTGGCAATAATGTTAATTCATCAGCATATAGCTCCTTTCTTGTCCCTTTAGCAAAATAAACATATGAACATGATTTACATAATGTTAAGTATGGAGATTCAATTGCTTCCATGGACGTCTGTTCTCAACCTTGTCGCAAGACTTAATCATCAACAAATTCGCCTGCTATCTTAAGAAAGAATTATAAGCACCTTCAGGCCATTGGTTTACCTCATCCATATATACTGACCAAAAAGAGGAAATAGCATGCCAACAAAACTCACATACTGACAAAAGGAGCATGTACCCAAATATTTGTATAGAGGGGCATAGTTTGGATGATATGTGCATGGGAAGTTCCCAATGCTGATCACTATATTTTGGATAACCATCTATTCTACATCCCTTGTGTATAACCTCCATAGAAACATAAATCTTTATCATGTCATGTTCAGCTTCTAGCATTGAAAATTTTGTATTGGGGTTGTGGACAAAATGCCGTGCTGCCAGCAGGTCCTCGTCATAGTATAATTGTTTCATATATTTGCAAACTGTGATCTGGAATAACTTGTGCTCATATGATTGGATTTTATAGGGCCAGGTTACGCAACGTTTTGTCCGCCAAGGAGAAAGCAAAATAAACCAAAAGCAGAATCGCAGGTCACCAGAATAAAATTAAGGGAAAGGCTTTCTTCTTTTTTTTTCTTGATAGGTATAAAATCAAGGGAGCAAATCACTTTTTCTCTAATAAAAGTTTGTCATGGCCTACTCGGTGAAACGAATCATCCAGAGAAGGGCCGCACCACAAGGGGGTGTGATGTAGGTTGTCTCTCCTAACGCAAGCGTCAGTGGTTGACTCCGTGGATCCAACCTGTGATCTATAAGTCACATTATACAACTTTACCGTCTCTCAAGGCTCCTCTTCTTTTTAGGAGAGCACACTTACTAACACTGAAAAACGAAATCATAATATATTGAGAACCCAACTTTTACTCGCACATGCCAAGTCCTCTCCAACCATTATTCAAAATGAATAAAAAGTAGTAGTCAGAACTACCATTGTCCATTATATTAAAGTGACTGCTTCAGTTTAATCAGAATTCCTAGGGTTCAAAAATATGTTATTGAACAGTCTTTCCCAAAGAGCCTTGGCGAAATGACCCATCATAACTCCATAGCCTTAGACTCACTCGAACTTCCCCTTTCAATTTATCAATAGTTTATCATACCAATATTTCATGAAGTGCACATGCATTAAGAATAGTCTCATGAATAACATAATACATTCATAAAGGGCACACCTGAATTGCAGCTTTAACCATAGATTGCTTCAACCTAAATGGCAACTTCTCTGAGAAATCAATAGCAATTATGTCCACCTAAAAGTTGAAAAGGAGGTAAGCAAAAAAATGATGTAAGAGACATGCATACACACGAAAATGCCAACATCTAAAGTCTCCAAGGAAATATAGGCAGATAATAGCAACAAAACTTTTGACTAGTCCCAACCAACACATTTATTATTTGTCGAATTAAAAATGCTCCATCAATTACAGACAATGTATGGCTGCTAGTGCATGGTGTATAATGCATCATACAGTTCTAACCTATAGTCATAAGTATTCACCTGTATTGCCCTTTTATCGTGCATGGTGTACCAGTGACTGATTTACAAGTTTTTTTACTCAAACTTTACATGCATAGTTCAAAACTTCTCAGAGGCATATACTAATGCTATTCCACACCAATAAGCACACACTAGTAGTGAAAGCATGCTACCACTGGTTCAAAATATTGGAACTGTCTCTAACTCGTACTTTATTGAACTACCAAATACTCCATGAATCTTCAATCTTAGCAGAAAAGAGTAGTATCACTATTATTCAACAAACCCCTGAAGCCTGGGAAGCAGCTCAAATGTGCAGTGTGCAATGCATTTATGCCCCTTTTTTCCAATCTACAACGTGGGCGACGCCTTTGGTTCTTAATACACACGCAAACACACACACACTCTATTTCAACTTTTAAGACCCTCTTTCTATTCTGAGATCTTCCAAAATGTACGATCATTCAATTTCTATCCAACTTCAATAATTTCCAATTATTTAAATTCATTCAACTATTCAAAATTGATTAAACTATTCAAACTTTAAAACTCAATGTCATGTTTTTTCTATCAAACTAACTATTCAACCATTACTTTACTATTTTAGCTCACTACCACTAATATAATATATTCCTCAAAATGCATATCTTTAACTCCACGCCCAGTCAAAACTGAGGGGGCACACAACTTCAAATTTTTTAAATTAAAAGTACATAGGTATGCTAAGTTACGACCACAGCTAAAAAGGAAATAGTGAGCACAATGGTAGAGCTAAAGATAAGGAATTCGAAAATTATTTTGTGCAAATAGGTTAAAAATACATATATGTTGTTGAATCTCCTTAACAGAAGCAAGCTTCCATGTATAGCATTTTTTGCATTTTTTCCAATCAGAATTTATGGCATCGACACTAAATGACCACATTGGTCAGAGGCGGATCCAGGATTCCAAGAAGATGGGTACACTATTACAAAGAGGAAATCTAGGATTTATATTTGATGGGTTCAACCTTTAGGTCTTACCACAAGTCCATTACTATCTAGAAATTATAGGTTAAAATTCAATTTTTTCTTACAATTTTAGAGATTTTTAACATATATTCCTATACTCCACTTCAAAAATACTAAAGTCATTGAACTATGTTATATCATCTACTGCTATTAGTTTTAATAATATAAAATTTTGCGATGACAAAGGGAAATCAACGATTTCAATGTGTTAGATTTGGAAATTTTGAATGAATACAACAACAACAACCCAGTAGAATCCCACTAATGGGGTCTGGGGAGGGTAGTGTGTACGCAGACCTTACCCCTACCCCAAAGGAGTAGAGAGGCTGTTTCCGAAAGACCCTCGGCTCAAGAAAACAAAAGGACAAAACGACAAGAAGAGACAATATTAGTATCACCACAACAATCATAGAAAAAATAGGAACACCATGAAATTATAGGTTAAAATTCAATTTTTTCTTACAATTTTAGAGATTTTTAACATATATTCCTATACTCCACTTCAAAAATACTAAAGTCATTGAACTATGTTATATCATCTACTGCTATTAGTTTTAATAATATAAAATTTTGCGATGACAAAGGGAGATCAACGATTTCAATGTGTTAGATTTGGAAATTTTGAATGAATACAACAACAACAACCCAGTAGAATCCCACTAATGGGGTCTGGGGAGGGTAGTGTGTACGCAGACCTTACCCCTACCCCAAAGGAGTAGAGAGGCTGACCCTCGGCTCAAAAACAACAAAGACAAAAGGACAAAAAGGGAGACAATATTAGTATCACAACAACACTCATAGGATAAATAGCAACACCATGAAATCCAGAAGAATGATGCAAAG
>AWOL01S0026349.1:42312-68774 GCA_000715115.1 Nicotiana otophora | reverse complement strand
TAAACATCAATATAAAGCTAGGCCGACAAGGCCGTCATAGCTACTACAGCTGACAAACCACCAAATTATACATACCAGGCCTACAAACCCAACATACTGCACTAACCAACAGGATATGTCTACAAGCCTCTACTGATAGATATATTGTGATCGGAATAGGGCCCCGACCTACCCATAATATATATATAAATACATACATAAGATGTACACAAAAACCTAGACTCGATAACTCCGAAGTGGCTGAGATTTACATCCGTGAGAATGTTCCCCTTCATGGTGTGCCAGTGTCCATCTTTTCAGATCGGGGCACGCAGTTTACATCGCAGTTTTGGAGGGCAGTACAGTGAGAGTTGGGCAACTAGGGTGAGTTGAGTACAATATTTCACCCTCATACGGACTGGCAGTCTATTCAGATATTGAAGGATATGCTACGCGCTTGTGTCATTTATTTCAGGAGTTCTTGGGATCAATTTTTGCCGCTCGTGGAGTTTGCCTACAACAACAGTAACCAGTCGAGCATTCAAATGACTCTGTATGAGATTTGTATGGGAGAAGGTGTCGATCTCTGGTGAGTTGGTTTGAGCATGGAAAGGCTAGGTTATTGGGTACTTACTTGGTTCAGGATGCTTTAGACAAGGTTAAATTGATTGAGGATCGGCTTCGCACGACAAAGTCTAGACAGAAGAGTTACATTGATAGGAAGGTATGATGTTTCTTTTATGGTTGGGGAGTAGGTACTGCTCAAGGTGTCACCCATAAAGGGTGCTATGAGGTTTGGTAAGAGGGGCAAGTTGATCCCTCGGTATATTGGGCCATTTGCGGTACTTCAGATGATTGGAGAGGTGTCTTACAAGCTTGCCTTGCCACCAAGTTTGTCGAGTGTGCATCTAGTGTTTCATGTTTCTAAGCTCTGAAAGTATGTCGGCGATTTGTCTCATATTTTGGATTTCAGGACGGTTCAGTTGGATGGTGATTTGACTTATGATGTGGAGCCGACGGCTATTTTGGATCGACATGTTTGAAAGTTAAGGTCAAAGGACATAGCTTCAGTAAAGGTGCAGTGGAGAGGTCAGCCAGTTGAGGAGGCTACTTGGGAGACCAAGCGGGAGATGCGGAGCAGATATCCACGCCTATTTAAGACTCCAGGTACGTTTCTAGACCTGTTTGAGGACAAACGTTTGTTTAAGGGGGGAGGATGTAACGATCCGACCGGTCATTTTGAGAGTTGTATCCATGTTCCACCATTTAATGCTCATTTTAAACTTTATAATTGCTATGTGACTGGTTGGGGTAGTTGGTTCAGGTCCGAAAAGGTTTCGGAATGAGTTGAGACACTTAGTCTCAAGGTTGGAAGCTTAAGTTGAAAAGGTTGATCGGATATTGACTTATGTGTAAACGAGTCCAGAATAGAGTTTTGATGGTTCTGTTAGCTCCGTTGGATAATTTTGGACTTAGGAGCGTGTCCGGATTGTGATTTGGAGGCCCATAGTTGAATTAGGCTTGAAATGACGAAAGTTGGAAATTTTGAAGTTTGACCATGGGTGGACTTTGTGGTTACCGAGATCGGATTGGAGTTCCGGGAGTTGGAGTAGGTCCTTAGTGTCATTTGAGACTTGTGTGCATAATTTGAGGTCAATCGGACGTGATTTGGTAGGTTTCAACATCATTTGTAGAAGTTGGAATTTTCTTAGTTTCAATAGGTTTGAATTAGGGTGCGATTCGCATTTTTGACATTGTTTGATATGATTTGAGAGCTCGACTAAGTTTTTATCATGTTTTAGGATATGTTCATATGTTTAGTTGAGGTCCCAGGGGTTTTGGGTGAGTTTCGGATGGTTAACGGAACAAAGTTGAAGTTTGAAAGGTTGTTGTAGCAGAAGCCTTCTCGTGTAATCGCACCTGCGGAACATTAGTCGCAGGTGCGAGCTGGGAAGCGTAGAAGCGGAGTTTGGATTGGGGGTGGGTTGTGGAGCGTAGATGCAGATATAATCCGCAGGTGCAGACTCACACATGTGCGCAGTGAATCGTAGAAGCGAAGAGGGATTTGGAGTAACTGGTCCACAGAAGCGAGATTTGTGACTGCAGAAGCAGTTGGTCGGCCCTTAAGTGGCCTCCGCAGATGTGAATTTTTGACCGCAAAAGTGGTACCGCAGAAGCGCGAAGGCCTGGCTAGAATATTAAATCAAGGGTTCCGTGGGTTTTCTTCATTTTTGAACATTCCAACTCGGTCTAAGGTGATTTTTGAGAGGCTTTTCGGGGGTTTTCTTGAGGTAAGTCACTTGTGGTTTAATTTATTCAATAATTATGTTTCCCTATTGATTTTCCCACCTAGGTTGTGTGGTTTTGAGGTGTAATTTTAAGAGTTGAGGCTAGGGATTTAGAGAGTTTAAATTGAGAATTCGGGGGGTCGATTTGGAGTTAGATTTTTGTAAATTTGGTATGGTTGGACTCGTAGTTGAATGGGTTTTTGGATTTTGTGACTTTTATCGGAATTCGAGACGTGGACCCGGGGGCCGGCTTTAGAGTGACTTTTTGTCTTTTGATTTAAGAACTTGGTATTTTCTTATGGAATTGATTCCTTTAGCTCGTGTTGATTGTATCGAATTATTTGTGGCTAGATTCGACGCATTTGGAGGCCGTTTCGCGAGGCAAGGGCTTGCTAGCGGAGTGCTTCGAGTTGCTTGATGTTAGTATCATATTTAAACTCGGTTGAGGCATTAGTTGCCTGAATTGTTGTGATATCCACGTGCTTTTGGGTGCGCACATGTGTGGGGATGATCCCGTGTGCGGGCACCGGGGTTGTGTATTCATGTTTGGGTTGTGCTCGGGCTCCTATAAGCCCAGACATGACTGTTAAGTTTCTAGCTTCGATATCTAACATGTGGTAACAATTTATGTGATTTAATTGAGCCATGATGAGTCCGCTTAGAGGTTTAATCCCTGAACGAACCTGATAAATGCCTTTCATTAATGAAATTTCCGGATTGAGCTACGATAGCACATTTTGCACATGCCTACACTTTAACATGTTATTTATACCAGTTCAGGAATAGGAGAATCTTATTTATTTCATGATATACTTGTACACTTGCCTCATTGCTTTTGTATGATATTTTGGACTGGGGCTTGCGGCTATGCCGGGCGAATTATGTTATTGGCACGTGAGTTGACCGTGCAACATGTGAGTTGTCCAAGAGGATCGGCATATTGATATTATTAGCACGTGAGTTGTCCGTGCAGCACGTGATTTGTCCGTGCAACACGTGAGTTGTCCGTGCAGCACGTGAGTTGTTCGTGCGGATCCATATATTGACATTATTGACACATGAGTTGTCCGTGCATATTCACATATTGATATTATCGTGAGTTGTCCGTGCAACACGTGAGTTTTCTGTGTGGATCCATATATTGACATTATTGACACGTGAGTTGTTTGTGTCGCACGTGACTTGTCCGTGCATATTCCATTGTTAGCACTTGAGTTGTACGTGCAGTGTGTGAAACTTGTAGTTTCTTGATCATTTATCTGATTTACTTGTTTTCATTCCCCTACATGCCATAATAATGTTGAGCAGGGTATTTGAGGACCAGTGCACATGCACACACGGATATTCGTATCCTGAAGCCTTATGGGCTAGCTTTAAATATCATAATATATTAATCAAAAAAGGATAGAATTGTACTAATTTAACTAGTGACTTCAACAAATTAAGTCCTCTTACCTTGCCCTGTTTATTTGCGATACTTATTGAGTTGATTGTACTCACACTACACCCTACACCTCATGTGCAGATTCAGGCATTTTCGGGCACGACGGTTGTTGATCGTGGAGTCTACCTGTTCGGAGATTATCGATGTCACAACCCAAAATCCATTGAAGGTTGTGATGGCGCCTAACACTGCTGTCAGGCCAGCCAACCTTAACTAATTAATTTAATTACTCAATTTAGTATTTTTGAATCGAAATTTTCTTCAATTACATAGTAAAGATAGAACTCATACAGTAAGTGATAAATCTTTTTGCAACTAAAATTACTAAACAACCCATAACCACTCCTAAAATCCGGTGTCATAAGTGCATGAGCATTAACTACAGAGTAAAATAAAATACATCAGCTGTCCGGATTATAAATTAGACAGAAAAATATAAATAACTCTGAAAGAGACTTTGTTGGCTGCGGATCGTAATATAAAATGCAGCTCACCTAAATCCCCGCATTTTAACCACACCTCTGCCCCTACAAGGCCGCTAGGTTCTGTGCAGCAAATGTAGCATGAGTATGTAAACAACGTGTACCAAGTAAGTATCAAGCCTAATCTCGAAGAAGTAGTGACGAGAGGTCGACTTTGGCACCCACTAAGGGTCAATAATATTAAAAATAAAAATATTTAAATCAACATGATTTATAGAAATGACAATAATGTTCCTTAACCAGTAGAAATAATTAATTCATTAAATTCCAACAATTTTTCATTTATTAATTTTCTTCACAAGCTGCAATAAAATATCAAGCTATCGTGTAATTATTATTATTAGGCACGATATCTGTCGA
This sequence comes from Nicotiana otophora, assembly GCA_000715115.1. Taxonomy (NCBI): domain Eukaryota; kingdom Viridiplantae; phylum Streptophyta; class Magnoliopsida; order Solanales; family Solanaceae; genus Nicotiana; species Nicotiana otophora. The sequence goes on along the minus strand of AWOL01S0026349.1, from coordinate 64,221 downwards.
GGTCGTTCGGCCCGATCCAGAGTGTCGTGTACACTGTCGAGGGACGTGCGGCGCGATCCATAGATGCATCTATACTGCCGAGGCATTCGGCCCGCTCCACATGAAAGGAGGACATTTTCTTATGAACCTTCGGAATGAGAATATATATATACATTTTTGAGATTTAATGCAGGATAATGTACAAATTTTTACAACTGTTAAATATTCTGAACAAAATTTCAAGTATGTGAGATTTCAATCTTTTACCATTTTCTCTAACAATTTGCAACATAATTCTATTGATTTAATTAAATAAGGATACAATGATCACAAGTAATTCATTATTTGAGTCCTAAACTAACCGGACTTTAAAAATATTAGTAGCTACGCACGGACTCTCGTCACCTCGTGCGTACGTAGCCCCCACAATTAGCAACAATTATTAATTTAAATCACCTATGGGGTAAATGTTTTCTTACAAGGTTATACAAGAGACTTACCTTGTCTCAAAGCCCACTTCCCACTCACAATGTCGCGAAAAATCTCAATTCGGTGCCAAAAAATCCGAAACTATTCAAAAGTTATATAAAATAATTAATACATGCTAGATAATTCGAAATTCGACTATTAAATAAATTACCCTATCCAAAATGGTAAAATTTCTAAAATTCACCCTAGGCCCACGTGCCCGGATTCCAGAAATTTCGGAGAAAATCGTTACCCATAACCTCAAGAATTCGAATATACCAATTCCATAGCCATTTTCGTGGTTAAAATCTAAAAATACCAATTTCTAGGTTTTTCTTCAAAATCCCAAATTTCTACAAGTTTTCATATCTAAATCCATATATAATCCAAGTATTAAACTTGCAGTAGGTGGGAATCACTTACCTTGACATAGATGATGAAGATGGAGCTCCAAAATCGTTCCAAGATCGGCTCTCATGGCGGAAATGAAGTGAAAATGGCCAAAATCCCATTTAAAACAACTCACTGCCCAGCAATGTCGCCCTTTCTTCGCGTTCGCGACCAATGCCTCGCATTCGCGAAGGCCAAATGCCCTGCCCCAAAATTGTTCTTCGCGTTCGCAACCTCCTCGTCGCGTTCGCGATGGCCAGCTAACCTTGCTTCTTCGCATTCGCGTTCCACCCATCGCCAAAGACCTCAGGCCTATCTCCTCTATTTCCTTCTACGTGTTCACGACCGGCCCACCGCGTTCGCGTAGGTTCATCAAGCACTCATTCGCATTCGCGAGCCCTTCTTCACGCTCGCGAAGCGCAAGATAGCAGCCACTATTTTCCTTCTTCGCGAACGCGGGACTCACTTCGCGTTCGCGAAGAACAAAACCAGAACCAGCAAACCAGCAACAACTTTTCATCCAAATTCGATACGAAATCAACCCGAAACACACCCGAGGCCCACGGGACCCAGTCTAATCACACCAACCAGTCCCATAACCTAACATAAACTTGCTCGAGGCCTCAAATCACATCAAACAACATCAAAACCACAAATCATACCTCAAACCAAATTGATGCAACTTAGAATTTTCAAACTCTTCAAATTTACTCTAAACACGCCGAAACATACTTAAACTACTCGGATTAATACCAACTTTTGCGTGCAAGTATTAAATCACCATACAAACCTATTCGAACTTCCGGAATCGGAATCCAAACCTGATATCAAGAAGTTCACTCCCAGTCAAATTTCTTAAAAACCTTCAAATTTCTAACTTCCGCCTAATGACTCGAAAATGACCTACGGACCTCCAAATTAACATCTGGGCGCGCTCCTAAGACCAAAATCATCACATGGAGATATTCCCAGGCTCGGAATCCCAAACAGACATTGATAACGTTAAAATACACTTCCATCCAAATTTATGAAATTCTTCGAAAATGCCAACTTCTACAATAGGCGCTGAAACGTTCCATGGTCATCCAAAACCCTATCCGAACATACGCCCAAGTCCAAAATCATCATACAAACCTATTGGAACCAGCAAATCTCGATTCCGAGGTCGTTTTCTAAAAATGTTGACCGAATTCAAACTCGCCCTTTTTAAAGCCAACTAAGGAACCAAGTGCTCCTATTTCAACCCGAACACTTCCAAATCCCGAACCAACTATCCCCGCAAGTCATAAATTAGTAAAAGCACATACGTGGAGTCTTATTTAGGGGAACGAGGTTCTAACAGTCAAAACGACATATTGGGTCATTACATTCTCTTCCATTTAAATATACGTTCGTCCTCGAACGTGCTAAGAACTGCTCCGGAGTTTGCTAACATCATTATTTAGCCCCTCGTGCACCTACCCGTGATACCACAATTCAGTTGAGCGCATTAGCCCGAGCAAATCTGAAGATCCTCCCCTTTATTTAAGCAAATAAGCCTTAAAGACAAATTCCAACATCCAAAATTCTCTACTAGGCTTGCTTCCAACATACGAACACCGTTTCAATCACTACACGATGTACCACTACATGATTGTATACTCTCACTGAATTCACACCATGTACCGTATTATTCACATGACCACAATAACATCCTCTGACAACAATCGCCGAAATTCCACGAATCTGATATTCACAACGTACCTCATAACACATATAAGTCCTGTTCCAACACTTGCAGTACTGCCACGACAGAAGAGATGTGTAAAACTTCACAACCAACTGCATAGTCAATAAATCATTTAGTCTCTCCTCCTGATAGGAACCATTACCTCATTATGAACCAAATAACGATATTTGCTCTTTAACATGCCTCATATAAATCTGTTCGCACTGATCCCAGGTCCAAAATCTTGCCTCACCCAGTACAAGTCATTCCGGTAATAAGCCACCACTATCACTACCAAAAGTCTCATATGATGCCACCATGTGCCAACAAGCCACAACTCGAATGCAATATATAAGGAAAACGAACTTTGGAAAGAACTACTTAACCTACGCAATAAACTAAACAACCGAAAAGGTGTTATGAACCTTCCTCGGAACATGAGAAATAAGACACGCAAGAATATGTATGGGGAACTGTACTCAACATCATACTGTTGCGACGTGCACTCCAATCCACAGATGATACCGTTGCGGCGTGCAACCCGATCCAAACGACATACCCGTGGCGGCGTGCCACCCGATCTACACATGAAAATAAATAGGGAAGTACCCATCAAGCCAAAATGCAAACCTACGAAGTACCCCGAACGTCAACCACAAGCTCGCCAACTGCACAATACCATCAGATAGTGCCATATGCTACAAAACTCAAGCACGACTAAGGTGCAATAAATAACCTGCATCTTAAGAGCCATCCTGCTCATATAACACCGCAAACTATACGGGATCTCAATATGAGTGTGAATAATCAAACTACCTCACAAGCCACATGGCAAAATAGAGACCACACGGAAGGGTAGACAACATAAATAACATCCAAGGCCCGAAGACCTCTTCGAAAACAACGTTATGCTGAAATGAACACATCCAGCCTGATATAGAGCCCACATTCATATTTAGACCCATCTACGGACCTTAAGCCGATTTCTGATCGTACCGCACTGGGCTAATAACCTTTCAAGGATCCACAATAACCCTTTTTCCCATGACACACAAGAACAATGTCAAATCCGAAACAAACTTCCACATTCCAAAGCCAAATAAACCGAGCGTCCTTCAGGCATAAATTCTCACATTAGCGATATACCATAATCTCCATACTTGGTTTTAAATCTTTAATCAATCAAGTGACTACATGTCACGCTTATACAATCTCCCAGTGGGGTACGCTCCCACGACCTTCCATACTAGGTAGCAAAGTCTGCACAACCAGACCACTAGTCATACAGTGTTGTAAAGCGAATCGAAAGTCCGAAAATAAGTACATAAAGCCTCTTACACATGACACCGATCTCAGTGACGCTAAAGACAATACCAGCTCACTCTAAAATTTGAATCCTTCCCTGCTCGTCTGAGCTCGTGACATCCCTGTCAACACCGAACTGCAACCTTGATCCTCAACTTTCAAATTCCATGCCGCTCACCGCACCTATCTCACCAACATGCGAAAACTCAAGAATTTCATCATAACTCTTGAACCACTAATAGGATACACACTTCATCATATAAAAACCTTTCACTTTACTCGTTTCAGAAGAACCGTTGCAATACATGACTGAATTCCCATAATCATAGAAAAATGCAAACCTCAAGTCGTGATCTAAACCCCCATAACTCTTTCGGGATCCAGTTACACGAACAAGCCATTCGAATCAAATACCTCCTAAGTTAACCAAGTGGTGGTGGCGCTCAAGCCCAAGTGTACAACCACAAACTACATGTATAACTTAACACGCTGAAGGAACTGATCATTGCCACCATCATGCCAATTCAACCATTGCTAACTGATCTGACTGCTTCTAATTATACCCTAGACTTTCCTTAGAAATAACAATATCTCCATTTAAATTATATCGAACTCAATCCGCACTCGCCCCGAGTGACTCCATTTCATGAGCCCGCATTGCCTCAAAACCTGCGAACTAACTCATACCCTCCTTGTGCGCATATTCGTATCTTCAACTGGTACACCTATTCTGATAATCCCTTTATGAATCCGAAGGTATTTTCTCCCATTCCTCCAATGCTACACCGCAGATCGAAGATAACATAGAACACTCCAAGCCTCTTTTATAATCCACTGTAAAATTTTGATACTTAACCATACCACAGACTCGAAGTCCTTAGGCGCCGCACTTTAATTTTTGAATCCACTAAAATCGTTGTTGAGAGTCACCCACTCTGACTTGTTCCCAAATATGATCAAACTCCAAGGCTCTGCTAGCACATGAACGCTCTCTCAAAGAAGCACTCTGCTGAATCACTTTCCTTGTATATCACATCTACACAAAGCATAAATCATAAAGCCTGAACATGAATCGATAAAGCCTAAGTATAACACACATTCCTCAAATCCTTCGCTCAAACTATCACTGACGTATTCTTTCCTTAGTCGAAATAATTCACCGATATGCAGATAAATAGAAACCTTACAAGTAGACAACCATGCAATCCAATCATAGACGGTGGGGCTCTCCCACTTAGCTTGAAGCTACAATTACATAACTCCGGAACCTACCAAGATTCCTTCTGCTTTATTGACATGACCTAACACAATCGACCTGCCAAATTCCTCGAAATCTTCCTGTTAACCATTTCATGAACACTTTGAATCACTATCCACATTTACATGCTCGAGCTCTTGCCGGATAGCCAGTAAAATTCTTCGTAGAAACTTCGTAAACCATGCATCCGCTAACCTGCTCACAAGAGATATCCCACCTATGGAAATTCCATGCTGACATCCTCCAACCACGCTGCACCGAGTATAATTACCACGAAACCAATAAACCATACCGAGCTCGTGCTCGTTCACTAGTTGTACAAGTCCGTTCACTCCTCATGGAAATCAACTAAAGGTGCGACAATATATTCCAATCCAAAGTCATGTTGTATCCTTCTTCATATCACGCAACTCCTTTCTGTCGCATCCAATCCTCCGCCGTATAATATCCAATATTCTAAATTAAGTCCGTAGGCCCAGTCACTATTAACCATAAATCCCAAATCACTCTAAACTTTTCTCAAGGCATATAGTCATTCTACCACAGAACCCATATGATACTCTACCACTCTCCCACTTTGGTTAAACTCACGCCTTTAAGCAATTACTCGACTCCTGTTTCTCACGCTTGGCCTTCTAGAAGTTTAACTACCGCGAGACACCTCCCACATGTTCTTCCTCATCCTTCGCTACCCAGTTGTTGCCTTAAATCAAATTCTATCTCTGTAGCATTTGAACCAATGGATCTCTACCAACTTTAAACCTCCCAGAAGATTATCTTCCTTAAGAAATCGATCAATATTAGGATCACCGATTCGATTCTGAACCACAGAACACTACAGCCCCTAATAGACGCTTCCCCAGCACCATTCACAATACCCTGTCCCAAAGGCGAATTGAAGAGGACCATAATACCGGCAAACTTAACTCATTCCATCAAGGACGACGCCACCACATCACAGATGAAAAATTCCACCACTCTCGAAAATACCAAGTCTCGTTACCCCATCTACCTAAACCTGAGCATTCGTAGTCCGATTGCCTTTTCTCCGCCGAAAATAAAATATTGAATCTTTGAATCATGCACCGAGTAAAACCTCATTTCAAGTCATTCGCTGCCTCGATGCATAGACAAGCATCTTACCATTACACAACAGTGTGCGATAGCAACGCACGAATCATCATAACAATCAATGCCCAATCTCGAAACCTTAGGTAATACTAATACTGAGCTGAAATGACAGAACGACATTCCACAAGGCGACGACAATAGTCCAATCAAATACGTAGGGAGAAACATCCTGCACCATATCTGTAGTACCATTAAAATTTCTCGATTCTCAATTGATAACAAGCGCTTTACATCGCATAAGATTGAATAGGAAAGAAACAAAGACATAAGCCTCAAAGGAATCAAATCGCACAATAAGGGATCAAGAAAATGAAGTGCTCCTAACATCCCCGTAGCCTCTCGAAGATAAGTACAGACGTTTTTGTATCGATCCGCAAAACTCTACTAGACTTACTTATGACTCGTGAGACCTACGTAAACCTAGTGCTCTGATACCATGTTGTCACGACCCAAAATTCATTGAAGGTCGTGATGGCGCCTAACACCGCTGTCAGGCCAGCCAACCTTGACTAATTAATTTAATTACTCAATTTAGTATTTTTGAATCAAATTTTTCTTCAACTAAATAGTAAATATAGAACTCATATAGTAAGTGATAAATATTTTTGCAACTAAAATTACTAAATAACCCATAACCACTCCCAAAACCCGATGTCACAAGTGCATGAGCATTAACTAGAGAGTAAAATAAAATACAGCATCTGTCCGGATTACAAATTAGATAAGAAAATATAAATAACTCTAAAGGAGACTCTGTTGGCTGTGGATCGTAATATAAAATGCAGCTCACCTAAGTCCTTGTATTTTAACCATACCTATGCGCCCACAAGGCTGCTAGACATAGCCATTTTAACCACACCTCGGCGCCCACAATTCCATAGCCATTTTCGTGGTTAAAATTCAAAAATATCAATTTCTAGATTTTTCTTCAAAATCCCAAATTTCTACAAATTTTCATGTCTAAATCCATATATAATCCAAGTATTAAACTTGCAATAGGTGGGAATCACTTATCTTGACATAGATGATGAAGATGGAGCTCCAAAATCGCTTCAATATCGGCTCCCATGGCGGAAATGAAGTGAAAATGGTCTAAATTCCGTTTAAAACAACTCACTGCCCAGCACTGTCGCCCCGTCTTCCCGTTCGCGGCCAATGCCTCGCATTCGCGAAGGTCAAATGCCCTGCCCCAAAATTATTCTTCGCGTTCGCGATGGCCAGCTGACCTTGCTTCTTCGCGTTCACGAAGGCCAATGACCTCAGGCCCATCTCCTCCATTTCCTTCTACGCGTTTGCATAGGTTCATCACGCACTCCTTCGCGTTCGCGAGCCATTCTTCGCGTTCGTGAAGCACAAGATAGCAGCCACCATTTTCCTTCTTTGCGAACACAGGACTCCCTTCGCGTTTGCGAAGAAAAAAACTAGAACCAGCAAACCAGCAACAGCTTTTCATCCAAATTTGATCTGAAGCCAATCCGAAATACACCTGAGGCCCCCTGGGACCCTTCTAATCACACCAACCAGTCCCATAACCTAACACAAACTTGCTTGAGGCCTCAAATCATATCAAACAACATCAAAACCACAAATTATACCTCAAACCAAATTGATTCAACTTAGAATTTTCAAATTCTTCAAACTTACTCTGAACGCGCTGAAACATACTTAAATTACTCCGATTGACACCAAATTTTGCATGCAAGTCTTAAATCACCATACGGACCTACTCCAACTTTCCAGAATTGGAATCCAAACCCGATAGCAAGAAGTCCACTCCCTGTCAAACTTCTTAAAAACCTTCAAATTCCTACCTTTCGCCAAATGACTCCGAAATGACCTACGAACCTCCAAATTAACATCCGGGCGCGCTCCTAAGACCAGAATCATCACACAAAGCTATTCCCAGGCTCGGAATACCAAACAGAAATTGATAACATTTAAACACACTTCAACCCAAATTTATAAAATTCTTCCAAAATGCCAACTTCGGGTCCTCCAAAACCTGATCCGAATATATGCCCAAGTCCAAAATCATCATACGAACCTATTGGAACCATCAAATCTCGTTTCTGAGGTCATTTTCTAAAAATATTGACTGAAGTCAAACTCGCTCTTTTTAAAGCCAACTAAGGAACCAAGTGCTCCGATTTCAACCCGAACACTTCCAAATCCCGAACCAACCATCCTCGTAAGTCATAAATTAGTAAAAGCACATACGTGGAGTCTTATTTAGGGGAATGTGGTTCTAACAGTCAAAACGACTGATTGGGTCGTTACAATCGAGGTAGCTGCTTGGCGTCCGCAAACCTTGATCCTCCTTTCTCTATCTTTCAGTTTTATGTATTTTTATCTTACTTTCCAGACAGTGTACCAGACTATGTTATTATATATATAGATTCTCATGTACTCTGTGACACCCAGATCTTTTGGGAGGATTCTTGTATTGATTTTGAGGTTCATATCCAGTATTTGTGAAATTCTCAATTATTTAAACTTACTTCAGCATATTTGTGTTTTAAAAGTATTAGTATGTGTGTGATGTCGGCTTGCCTAGTACAATGATAGGCGCCTTCATGACAGGTCGAGTTTTGGGTCGTGACACATGCTTACTTCATGTCCCTAACCTTGTGTTGTAAATATGCGATCCGTAATTCGATAAGCTTCTTCTCTTCCTGGGGATCGGGACGAACGCCTTGGCAGTATATATTGAGATACATCCATGGATCGAGCCGTACGACCTCGACAGTGTATGTACACAACTATATAGATCGGGACGAATGACCTCGGCATAATTCGACGTAAAATTGCTAGGAGTCTGAATATTCACGAGGCTACCCTCTTGGTTGAGACTTGAAAATCTCATGATATTTTCTTTATGACTTGAGATGGGATATTTACTTGATGGTTCTTATTTGGTGAGATGGCATATGGTATTTGAGGATTTTTAAATTTATATTTTGTTAAAGGATCACATTAACTAATGTTTCTTATTCCATTGATACTGTTGTATTTCAAGTCTACTTATAATTCCTATATTTTATTTATTGGACTACTAATAAGTATCGATGTCGACCCCTCGTCATTACTTCTACAAGGTTAGGGTTGATACTTACTGGATACGTATTGATTTACGTACTCATTCTACACTTATGCACTGATTGTGCAGGTATTTTTGGTGATCATTTGGGCACGTAAGTGCAGCTGCTGAGGAAACTTTCTGGTGAGATGTATTTCATGCTACGATACGCAATACACAAAGTCTCCATCATATTTATTTACTTTATCATGTCTATCTTGTATTCTAGAAATATGTTGTATTATTATTGTACTTCCTAGTAGATGATCATGCACTTGTCACACCAGGTTTTGGGAAATGCTTAGTAGATGTTTATGCTTTTGCTTAATATTGTCACCTTTTTATTTTATATCTTACTCATATTGTATGCATCCATGATTTTCAATGCATTAACTTCTTTATTTAATAAAATTCATAATTTTAAAAGTTATAAAATAAATAATTAAGTTGATTGTTCACTATTGACTTGGTTAACGGTGATGTTGGGCGCCACCCCGGCCTATAGTGAAAATAAGGTCGTGATATTGACAAAATAAAAAAATAATTATGATAATAATAATAATAGATGTTAGACTACTAATAAAACTCACGTACTCTATCAAAATTGAGAGAGAGTTATGNAAAAGTTATAAAATGAATAATTAAGTTGATTGTTCACTATTGACTTGCTTAAGGTGACGTTGGGCGCCGTCACGGCCTATAGTGAAAATAAGGTCGTGACATTGACAAAATAAAAAAACAATTATGATAATAATAATAGATGTTAGACTACTAATAAAACTCACGTACTCTATCAAAATTGAAAGAAAGTTATATAGATAGATAGATATAGAGAGAGAGAGAGAGAGAGAGAGAGAGAGCTGAGAAGAAGAAAACTTTGTAAAGAAAATCGAAAGCAAAAAATATAAGAGAGCAGAATCTAGTAAGAGAAGGATAAACTCTACAGAGAGAAGAAGAAGAAGAAGAAGAAGAAGAAGAAGGGGGAGGAGAAGGAGGACGAGTTAGGTTTCTTTGTGCAGTTTAGGAATATATTTGGCCAACTAACCATAAAATGGCTAAATTTCAATTAATTTTGAAATTATGACTGTTTTCAAATTATCCATTTGAAGATTATCCACCCCATGCTATTTCAATTATTATAGGCATAATCTTCAATTTATTAGTCCAAAATACTTTGGGGAAACTATACAAAATACATATTTGGGCCTATTTCATTGTCCGTAATTACTCAAGAGAATATTTATCATAATATTTGCCTATGTGGCCCGAAAGTGTTATCCAATCTACATATTGGTTAATATTCCTTTTTCTCTTTAATTTGTCGTACCCAGCATACCATCACTTCAATAATATATATTTCTACAGTAGTACACTGCAAGAACGTACATAATATATTGCAACAGTATATTGTAATAGTATACAATATACTATAATAATAATAATAAACTTCAATTGCTATTGCTGAATCGTTGGAGTGCTATTGTGCAAAGTTAAAATCATAGGTATGATCCAAATTTGATGGATGATAATTGAAGAAAAACATAATTGGACAACCATTGAAGGAGCTTTGAAGTTTTGGATTTGAGAATTAAAAACTTAATATAGTTGTACATATATTAAAAAATATTATACAATTTGTAAGAAATTGAATCTAAAGTTTAAATTCATCTAGAGCTGATTTAAAATGGGTTTGGTGGAAAATTTCAAGTTAAAAAACTGTTCCAGCTACGTTTGATCTCCAACTTTAAATTTTATGTTGTGCTTCTATGAAATATGGTAAGACTATGTTTGGTTCTTTTAAAATTGGTGCTGCTTTCAGCATTAAAATAATTTCTTTCGAAAAATATTAGATTCTGGTCTATGTTTGTTCATATCATTTTTCTATTGTTCCCATAAAACATTATACTATGAATTTTAGACCATAAATTTTAAAAATTTTAGACCATGGTCTAGCATTTTCTCATAAGATTTTTAGTTTGCTCAAAGGAAATTTTTAGACCGTGGTCTAAAAGATCCATCAATTGCAAGAGAAAGAAAAAAAAAGTCCATTTACTAAATAGTTGATACAAAAAAGGATAATATGCGAAAATTGCACCAATTAGATAAAATCTTTACGGAGCCCAAAATATTTCATGCATTAAATAATAAATGTAGGAAAATTTACACCCCATAACTAACTTATACACTATACTTTTCATAAATAAATACCATTAAAATAATTATAATTCCTAGCTACACTTTGAATTTTATAGAAAATACCCTCTCTAAGGGGATTTCTAATCCTATCTTGAATACGAACCTCGTCTCTCTTCCTAGAGATTATACTCCTTCTCTCACTTCGTTGAATCTTAGTCCGTCAATGACCCGGCTGGGCCGTTGGTGATTCCCCCATTTTAATTTAATTACTACCTCTAAACAACCAATTCATGTCCTCGGTCAATATGATTTCTCCAGTTTTCTCTTCTGAAGTTAATGGAAATCATATGGACCACAATGAAGAACACGAAGTTTTCCCTATCGGTGGTCTCCTAGACGGCGCGTCCATGTCACGACCCAAAATTCCCACCTTCGGATCGTGATGGCGCCTAACATTTTACTTGTTAGGCAAGCCAACCTTAGAATAATATTAACCAATTTTTAAACAATCTATACATTATTAATAATCAAGGAACCAAAAGCGGAAGCAAAGTTTGAAATATAGTGAAATAATCCCAAAAAAATAAAATAATGGTGTCTAAATACCATCCCAGAATTGGTGTTACAAGTGCACGAGCTTCTAGAATAAATACAAATAAAGGTCTGAATAAAATAATGATGTCTGAAAACAAACACACAGCTAAAGTAAAGTAGATGGGGACTTAAGAACTGCGAACGCCGTGCAGTTATACCTCAAGTCTTCTCTGAGTAGCTGAAATCCGAGCAAGTCTATGGTACGCCGCTGGGACCAACTCTAAAATCTGCACAAGAAGTGCAGAGTGTAGTATCAGTACAACCGACCCCATGTACTGGTAAGTGCTAAGCCTAACATCGACGAAGTGGTGACGAGGCTAAGGCGGGTCACTTACATTACCTGTATGCAATATTAGTAACAATAACAATAGTAGAAATAAATCAGGTAACTCGTTTATGACAATTGAAGCCAACTCAACAGTCATAACCAATTATCATTTCCATCAATTCTGTTGCAGCGCGCAACCCGCTCTTACCATATATTCACATTCAATTCCTTTGCAGCGTGCAACCCGCTTTCATAACGTATTCACATTCGGTTCTGTTGCGGCGTGCAACCCGCTCCTCCAATATATTCACATTCAATCAGGTCTATTATATATTTATTTCAATCAAGTATATATATAGACTTTTTAATAAGTCTGTTGCGGCGTGCAACCCGATCCTCCAATATTAACTTTTCATAAGCCTGTTGCGGCGTGCAACCCGATTCTCCAATATATCCATTTCAATCAATTCTTATAGAAGATATTTTTCCAATAAATGCAACAATTAATATATAATTATAAGACAATAAGTATACAACAATTATGATTTAATTATGAAACAAACAATGAGAAATATCAAATTATTATAGAAATCAGGGAGCAAATAGGCAGTTTAATATTAATATGCTAAATATCAAATAACAATTAAATCACATAATTCATATAGCATGTAACAATTAATGCAGCAATTCAAAAATCAATATTTGACAAAGAATAAGAGAGAAATAATTATTATAATAATTAATTTATGATTAAAAATAATTTATGATTTTCAAGTAGGCAAGCAAACAATTAATTTGACGACGTATAGACACTCGTCACCTCGCCTATACATCGTTCACATGCAATTCACATAAAAAATAAATTAAGATTTCTATTCCCTAAAGTCAAGGTTAACCACGACACTTACTTCGCTTTGTTAATTCAAAATCAATTATTCAACCACGGCTTTTCCTTTTAAATTTACCTCTGAAAGATTCAAATCTATTCACAAAAAATTCAATATATTCAATACTAATCATAGGAATTAATTCCATATGAATTTACAAATATTTCGGAGAAAAATTCAACATTTATTAAAATATTCGGCAGTGGGACCCACTTCTCAAATTCCGAAAAAACTCACGAAATCCGAACACCCGTTCTGATACGATTTCAGCCATACCAATTTTTTCCAATTTCGATATCAAATGGACCTTCAAATCTTAAATTTTCTTTTTTGGAAGATTTTATAAAAATCTGATTTTTTTTTCTTCCATAAATTCACGAATTCATGATATAAATGAGTATAACATCATGCAATATAATCAATATAGGATAAGGAACACTTACCCCAATATTTTTCCGTGAACATTTCCCAAAAATCGCCTTACCCGAGCTAAAAAATGGGAAAGAATTAAAAATGGGTCGAAACCCCATTTCTAGAACTTAAGTTCTGTTTCTGGGATTTTTACCCTTCGCGAACGCAGTCAGTGCCTCGCGTTCGCGAAGCACAATTATTTGTTGTCAAAGTTTACTCTTCACGAACATGAGGGCTACTTCGCGAACGCGATGCATGCCTGGCTTGGCCTTCGCGAACGCGAGATGGCCTTCGCGAATGCGAGATGTCGTTCGCAAACACGAAGGCTAATTTTCCTGGCCAGTCTCTTTTCCTTCGCGAACGCGAGGCTTTTATCAAGAAGGCGAAGTTTTGAACCTCAAGCCTTCATGAACGCGGTTACTATGTTGCGAGTGCGAAGCAAAAAATGTGCCAGCCCAATTTGTTCTTCGCATTCGCGAGAGTACCTTCGCGAACGCGAAGAAAAACACACCAGAAGCCTGAAGTCTGCAGAAAACCAGGCTTCCTAAGTCTGAAAGCATTCCGTAGCCTATCCAAAACTCACCCGAACCCTCGGGGCTCCAAACCAAACATGCACACAAGTTCTAAAACATCATACGAACTTGCTCGCGTGATCGAATCGCCAAAATAAAACCTAGAACTACGAATCGGACACCAAATCAAAGGAAGCTTTCAAGAAAACTTTAAAACTTATATTTTTACAACCGGACGTCTGAATCACGTCAAATCAACTTCGATTCTCACCAAATTCGGCAGACAAGTCATAAATATTATAGTGGACCTATACCGGATTCCGGAACCAAAATACGGACCTGAGGTCAATAAATCTAACATCAGTAATTTCTTAGAAATCATTAAACTTTCAAGCTTTTAATTTTTCATCAAAATTCCATAACTCGGGCTAGGGACCTCGAAATTTGATTTCGGGCATACGCCCAAGTCCCAAATCACAATACGGACCTACCAAAATTTTCAAAATATTGATCCGAGTCCGTTTGCTCAAAATGTTGACCAAAGTCAACTTAGTTGAGTTTTAAAGCTCTATTTTCCATTTTAATCCATTTTTCACATAAAAACTTTCTGGAAAATTGTACGGACTGCGCACGCAAGTCGAAGAATGATAAATGGTGCTTTTCGAGGTCTTAGAACATAGAATTACATATTAAATTTAAAGATGACATTTTGGGTCATCACATTCTCTACCTCTAAAAGAAAAGTTCGTCCTCGAACGGAGTTAGAAAAAGTACCTGAGCTGGAGAAAAGGTGTGGATATTTATTATGCATGTTCGACTCGGACTCCCAGGTAGATGCCTCTACCGGCTGACCTCTTCATTGCACCCGAACTGAAGGATAACTCTTAAACCTCAACTGTCGAACTTGCCGGGCTAGAATAGCCACCGACTCTTCCTCGTAAGTCAAATCTTTGTCCAATTAGACTGAGCTGAAATCTAACACATGGGACGAATCACCATGATATTTTCGGAGCGTAGATAGATGGAACACCGGATGAACCGCTGATAAACTAGGTGGTAATACAAGCCTATAGGCTACTTCACCCACCCTTTCAAGAATTTCAAAGGGTCCAATATACCTAGGGCTCAACTTGCCCTTCTTTCCGAACCTCATTACACCTTTCATAGTGAAACTCGGAGCAATATTCTTTCTCCAACCATGAATGCAATATCACGAACCTTATGGTCGGCATAACTCTTTTGTCTAGACTGAGCTGTGCGAAGTCGATCCTGAATAATCTTGACCTTATCCAAGGCATCCTGTACCAAATCGGTACCCTACAACCGAGCCTCTCCTGGTTCAAACCAACCAACTGGCGATCGGCATCGCCTTCCGTATAATGCCTCATATGGAGCCATCTGAATGCTCGACTGGTAGCTATTATTATAAGCAAACTCCACAAGTGGTAAAAAATGATCCCAAGAACCTTCAAAGTCTATAACACAAGCGTGAAACATATCTTCCAATGTCTGAATAGTGCGCTCTAACTGTTTGTCTGTCTGTGGATGAAATATTGTACTCAACTCCACCCGCGTGCCTAACTCATGTTGTACAACCCTCTAGAAATATGAGGTAAACTATGTACCTCGATCTGAAATAATAGACACGGGCACACCGTAAAGGCGGACAATCTCACGAATGTAAATTTCAGCTAACCTCTCTAAAGAATAGGTAACTGTCACTGGAATGAAATGGGCTGACTTGGTCAACCTGTCCACAATGACCCAAACTGCGTCAAATTTTCTCTAAGTCCGTGGAATCCCAACAACAAAATCCATAGTGATAGGCTCCCACTTCCACTCAGGAATTTCTAACTTCTGAAGCAAACCACCAGGTTTCTGATGCTCGTACGTAACTTGCTGACAATTCAGACATCGAGCTACATGTGCAACTATATCCTTTTTCATTCTCCTCCACCAATAATGTTACCGCAAATCTTGATATATTTTAGCGGTACCTGGATGAACAGAATACCTAAAACTGTGTGCCTCTTCAAGAATTAATTCACGAAGCCTATCCATATTAGGCACACAAATACGGCCTTGCATTCGCAGAACTCCATCTTCCCCCACAGCAACTTGTTTCGCACCACTGTGTCGCACCGTGTCCTTAAGGACAAGTAAATAAGGATCATCATATTGCCTCTCTCTGATGCGCTAATATAAAGAAGACCGAGCGGATGTGCAAGCTAAAACCCGACTGGGTTCTGAAACATCTAACCTCATGAACTGGTTAGCCAAAGTCTGAACATCTGCAGCTAATGGCCTCTCACCAACCGGAATATACGCAAGACTGCCTATACTCACAGCCTTTCTACTCAAGGCATCGGCCACCACATTGGCCTTTCCGGGGTGATACAAAATGGTGATATCATAGTCTTTCAACAACTCCAACCATCTTCTCTGCCTCAAATTAAGATCTTTTTGTTTGAACAGATACTGAAGGCTACGATGATCAGTAAATACCTCACACGAGACACCATAGAGGGAATGCCTCCAAATCTTTAACGCATGAACAACGGCTGCCAATTCTAAGTCATGAACAGGATAATTCTTCTCGTGAGCTTTCAACTGTCGCGATGCATATGCAATTACCTTGCCATTTTGCATTAATACTGCACCAAGCCCAATGTGAGTTGCGTCACAATATACTGGCGTCGTAGTTAAAGCGGTCTTGAGCTTCTGAAATCTCAATTCACACTTGTCTGACCATCTGAATGGAATACCCTTCTGGGTTAGTCTGGTCAATGTGCTTGCTATAGATGAAAACCCTTCAACGAACCGACGATAATAACCTGCCAAACCCAGGAAACTCCGAATATCTGTAACCGAAGTAGGTCTAGGCCAATTCTGAACAGCCTCAATCTTCTTATGATCCACCTTTATGCCTTCTGCCGATACAACATGTCCCAAAATGGAAACTGAGTCTAACCAAAACTCACATTTTGAAATTTTGGCATATAACTGATTATTCTTCAAGGTGTGAAGCTCATGCTCCTCTCGACTGCTCGAGTAAATCAAGATATCATCAATGAATACAACCGCAAAAGAATCTAAATAAGGCTTGAACACCCGATTCATCAAATCCATAAATACTGCCGGAGCATTTGTCAACCCAAATGACATCACTAGGAACTCGTAATGCCCATACCGAGTCCGAAAAGCTGTCTTAGGGACATCAGATGCCCTAATCTTCAACTGATGGTAACCAAATCTCAAATCGATCTTCGAAAATGCCTTGGCACCCTGAAGCTGATCAAATAAGTCATCAATTCTTGGCAGCGGATATTTGTTTTTGATAGTGGCCTTGTTCAACTGCCGATAGTCTATACACATCCACATCGAGCCATCTTTCTTCTTTACAAATAATACTGGTGCACCTCAGGGCGAAACACTGGGTCTAATGAATCCCTGATCAAGCAAGTCTTGTAATTGCTCTTTCAATTCTTTCAACTCTAGCGGGGCCATACGGTATGGTGGAATAGAAATGGGCTGAGTGTCCGGAGCCAAATCAATACAGAAGTCAATATCTCTGTCGGGTGGCATCCCCGGCAGATCTGTAGGAAATACTTCTGAAAATTCACGAACAACTGGTATTGAGTCCATAGAAGGGACATTCGCATTGGGATCGCGAATATAAGCCAAATAGGCTAGACACCCTTTCTCTACCATACACCGAGCTTTCATATAAGAAATAACCTCGCTGGCAGAATGGCCAAGAGTTCCTTTCCACTCTAACCGATGTAACCTCGATGAAGTACTGACGAGGCTAAGGCGGGTCACTTACATTACCCGTATGCAATATTAGTAACAACAACAATAGTAGAAATAAATCAGGTAACTCGTTTATGATAATTGAAGTCAACTCAGCAGTCATAACCAATTATCATTTCCATCAATTCTATTGCAGCGTGTAACCCGCTCTTACCATATATTCACATTCAATTCTTTTGCAGCGTGCAACCCACTTTCACAACGTATTCACATTCGGTTCTGTTGCGGCGTGCAACCCGCTCCTCCAATATATTCACATTCAATCAAGTCTGTTATATATTTATTTCAATCAAGTATATATATAGACTTTTTAATAAGTCTGTTGCGGCGTGCAACCCGATCCTCCAATATTAACTTTTAGTAAGTCTGTTGCGGCGTGCAACCCGATCCTCTGATATTAACTTTTAATAAGTCTGTTGCGGCGTGCAACCCGATCCTCCAATATTAACTTTTAGTAAGTCTGTTGCGGCGTGCAACCCGATCCTCCAATGTATCCATTTCAATCACTTCTTATAGAGCAAATTTCCCCAATAAATGCAATAATTAATATAAATTATAAGACAACAAGTATACAACAATTATGATTTAATTATGAAACAAACAATGACAAATATCAAATTATTATAAAGATCAGCGAGAAAATACGCAGTTTAATATTTAATATGCTAAATGTCAAATAACAATTAAATAACATAATTCAAATAGCATGTAACAATTAATGCAGGAATTCAAGAATTAATATTTGACAAAGAATAAGAGAGAAACAATTATTATAATAATTAATTTATGATTATAAATAATTTATGATTTTTCAAGTAGGTAAGCAAACAATTAATTTGACGACATATACACACTCATCACCTCGCCTATACTTCGTTCACATGCATTTCACATTTCAAATAAATTAAGGGTTTTATTCCCTCAAGTCAAGGTTAACCACGACACTTACTTCGCTTTGCAAATTCTAAATCAATTATTCAACCACAGCTTTTCCTTTTAAATTTGCCTCCGAAAGCTTCAAATCTATTCATAAACAATTCAATATATTCAATATTAATCATAGGAATTAATTCCATATGAATTTACAAATTTTCCAGATAAAAATCTAAAATTCATTAAAATATTCGGCAGTGGATCCACGTCTCAAATCCCAAAAAAACTCGCGAAATCTGAACACCCATTCCGATACGAGTTCAACCATGTCAAATTTGTCCAATTCCGATATCAAATGGACCTTCAAATCTTAAATTTTCGTTTTTGGAAGATTTTATAAAAATCTAATTTTTCTTCCATAAATTCACGGATTCATGATATAAATGAGTATGAAATCATAAAATATAATCAATATAGGATAAGGAACACTTACCCCAATGTTTTCCCGTAAATATTGCCCAAAAGTCGCCTTACTCGAGCTCAAAAATGGGAAAGAATTGAAAATGGGTCGAAATACCATTTCCAGAACTTAAGTTCTATTTTTGGGATTTTTACCCTTCGCGAACGCGGTCAGTGCCTCGCGTTCGCAAAGCACAATTATGTGCTGTCAACTTTTACTATTCGCGAACGCGAGGGCTACTTCGCGAACGCGATGCATGCCTGGCTTGGCCTTCGCGAACGCGAGATGCCCTTCGCGAGCGCGGTCACTATGTCGCGAATGCGAAACACAAACTGTGCCGGCCCAATTTGCTCTTTGCGTTCACGAGAGTACCTTCGCGAACGCGAAGAAGAACACACCAGAAGCCTGAAGTCTGCAGAAAACCAGATTTCCTCAGTCCGAAATTATCCTGTAGCCTATCCGAAACTCACCCGAGCCCTCAGGGCTCCAAACCAAACATGCACACAAGTTCTAAAATATCATACGAACTTGCTCGCATGATCAAACCGTCAAAATAACACTTAGAACTACGAATCGGACACCAAATCAAAGGAAGTTTTCAAGAAAACTTTAAAACTTATATTTTTACAACCAGACATACGAATCGCGTCAAATCAACTCCGATTCTCACCAAATTTGGCAGACAAGTCATAAATATTATAGTGAACCTACACTGGGCTCCGAAACTAAAATACGGACCCGAGATCAATAAATCCAACATCAGTAATTTCTTAGAAATCATTAAGCTTTCAAGCTTTTAATTTTTTATCAAAATTCCATAACTCGGGCTAGGGACCTTGGAATTCGATTCCAGGCATACACCCAAGTCCCAAATCACGTTACAGACCTACCAAAATTTTCAAAACATTGATCCGGGTCTATTTGCTCAAAATGTTGACCAAAGTCAACTTAGTTGAGTTTTAAAGCTCTATTTCCCAGTTTAATTTATTTTAAACATAAAACCTTTTCGAAAAAGTGTACGGACTGCGCACGCAAGTCAAAAAATAATAAATGGTGCTTTTCTAGGTCTTAAAACATAGTATTACTTATTAAATTTAAAGATGACATTTTGGGTCATCACAGTCCGGCTATAACTTGGAGATAGACTTTCATTACTTTGACGAACGTGATGGAGAACTTATAGAAGCTTAGACGATTAGATCTGCTGCTCTGTTTGAATTCTCCACCTCGATTGATCATAAGGAATAGTTTTTTAATACAAAACTCTGAATGATTCTCACAAATTGTACTTGTGTTGATAGACCGTAGAAAAACGAAAAAAGAGGTGATGAGATTCTGGCCGGATACAGTGTATGCAATCATTCAAATCTGGCAAGAGTTTAGACCGTTAAATACAATGTATATAATTTATTCTCAAATCTGGTTAGAGTTTCAAACGGAAAATACATAGCATTCTTAGATGTGGGCAAACTTGTTGAGGTTTTTGTTATTTAAGATGAAATAGTCTTAAAATGAGGGTGAATGGGAAATGGAGGGAAAATGAAATTTTTGAGTAAAATTTTAAGTTTTCCCCTCTTGACAATGAGACATTGTCCCATATTGAAAGAGGAAAAGATTTTTTGTGGGTATATATATAATTGTTCTTCTTGTAGCTCTTAAAGGGTTAAGAAGAAAGCAAGCCTCGCACCGTCGTCGTCGTCGCTCGCTCGGCTTCGGATTTGAATTCGGATTTGGTCAAATGATCGATTGATTGATTAATTTTTTGGACCAAATTAATTTGTTAATAGTAAATATTAACAAGTGTTTGCTCCACAAACAAGCTAGTGTATGCTCCACCATGGAGGGTGGAGGGTCATTCATCTTCAAAGCCGACTACTATAAATATGTGCAGAAGTTGTTGAAGAAAGACATACCAAACTGAAAACGCTCAACTTTGGCTATACATTGCACTCCTTCCTCTCAGCATTTCCATACGATTTTCTGAGTTTCAACTCCTTTGTTCTGTATTGTTTTAACTTCAAACAAAGCAACTGTAAATGTGATTTGCTACCGAACTTTGTGTTCGCTGAAACACTGGGGTTTGAAGTACCGCTATACCAGTGTGTGATTCGTTCTATCCTGGAGGAAATAATCCATAACCTTGGGTACTAGGAGGGAACTAAATTCTTTAAGGAAACACTGTGAATTCAGTGGGCTCGAATTAATTACTGTTTCATTACGATAACTTATATTTCCCAGAATTATTATGTACAAATACAGTAATATTGGCGGGACTAACAATCTTAAGGAATTTAATATTTATTTCTGTATTTGTGTTATTCTTATTATTCTGCAAACTAAAACCTTTGTGGTTTTATGTACTCCCGTTTTGGAGAGTAAAGCATTCATGGCGTTTTGTTGGAGATTAAAATCTACGTGATTTTTACTCCAGTTTGAAAACGTTTGTTTTTGTCATTCTTTTACAGAAAAAATGACGACTGAAAGCGAAAACCAAGTTGTTCCGACGGTGACTGCCAACGCATCGACAAGCCGAACACCGGCGTTGGCACTGGCAGAAAAACCCGGAAAATTTTTCGGGATTGATTTCAAGTGCTGGCAGCAGAAGATGTTCTTCTACTTAACTACGTTATGTCTACAGAA
>AWOL01S0026349.1:0-36670 GCA_000715115.1 Nicotiana otophora | reverse complement strand
GTAATATTACAACTAATTCCAGGTTTCACCTTCATTCTTGCCGTCATTCTCAGGTTTAAAACTCACCTTTCCTTTTAACCAATTAATTACAATGTTTCTATAGTATTAAACTTGTCCAAATTCTATATAAATATTCAAATTTTATGGTGTTCTTCACAAGTTTTCTTTTTTGTAGGATGGAAAACTTTGACTACAAGAGTTTGAACACAATGGCTAAATCTGTTGGGACATTGGTATCAACAATAGGTGCACTTGTTGCAACTCTATATAAAGGTCCTCAAGTTTTTGGAATCCCTTTGAATTCAATATTAACAGCTCCTTCTCATTTTCTACTCAACCAATCTTCTGCTTGGGTAATTGTGGGTTTGCTTATGATGATTACCTCTCTAATAGCTTCAGTATTTATCATTTCACGGGTAATTAATTAATATTACCAAGAAATGTGCTTTCCCTAATAGACTTTAAAGTGAAATGATCAATTTTTCCTTTGTTTCATGTTTTGCAATTGCAGGCATTTGTCCTAGAGAAATACCCGGCAGAGCTGATTGTAATGTTGTTTTATAGCAGCTGTATTACAATTTTGTGTGCTGCTTTCTCTTTAATTACTGAAAAAGACTTGAATTCTTGGAGCGTACGCCCTCTTAGCAGATTAAAGGCTCTCATATGCTCCGTAATTAAGTAGATATATATATGTTCTTTGATGCATGAATATGTACATTTAATTTACCATTATATGTGAATTGCTTGAAAGTAAAATATATCAAATTTGGAGGGTCAAAAGAGTTTTAGTAAACGTATTTTATGGGGGAAAATGTGAATGAATTTACCCCCAAATACTCGAGTCAAAGATTTATATGTTTATATTTCTAAATTAAGAATTTTATTTAGTTTCAAAATTCTTGCATACATTAGGAGTTTTGCCTCATTTATAATTCTTGTATTGATTAGGAGTTTTGCGGCTTCGGCCTAATTTAGGAGTTGAAATATAATGAATATATCCTCGCATATTTGTTATGCTAATTTTTTTTGGGAAAAGTACAATAACTCGCTACCAACACGAAACCATTCACTCAACCAATTCTTGCGGGCTATTATGATAATCGGTGGCATACGCATTCACAAATGGTGTCATTATTTTAAGAGGTAAACAAATAAATATAAATAAATTATTATAACAATATCATATTAAAAAGTAACAAAATTCAAATTATATTAATAAAACACAACTCAAGTATATCATTGAACTCTTTATGAGCTTTCATTTTTGAAATGTATTCAAAATAACCTGATTAGAAATAATACTAAATTTTGTTATTATTTTTATAGAAGGCAAGCAAAATGCCTTCGAAAACAAGGAAATGAAGCTAGGTATATTCGAACCTTGGCTTTCCGTAGGTAAATGAACGCCTGACCAAGAGAGCTACTTAGGTTTTTTGTGCCAAGGGGTGTCACTGTACTATATTTATACAATTGTTATTTTTGCATTTTAATTATATATACTTATTTAGTAAACTTTTTCGACGCGGATTGGTGTAAAGATAAATTCGCCCCGATGATAATGTTGTCATACAGTAAAATGTAAAAATCAATCAATTTATTAATAATTATCAGAAAAAGTTGTGAAATCAACAAAGAATTATCAAGGCTTGAGCATAATGAAGATCAAATTATACAAAAAATTTTGATTGCCGATTTGGATCACTACTGAAAAAAGGGAACGGCTGCTATAATTTTGGTTTGAATAAGATGAAAAAAATGGTCTTTTTCTTGTCTTGTGAGGTGGGCCATAAGAACAAAAAAATGAAAAAGGTGGAGAAAATGATAGAAACGGCTTGATTTTGAGAGAGGGGGAGAGATGAATGGTTAGGTCTAAAGTTTTTTTTTTTTTTTTTTTACAAAACAAAAGTGAAATCTTGGGAAAGAAAAGGAGAAAATTGACATATTAGGAAGGTGGCTATAAATCTGAAGTAAAATTACTGTATGACTATTAAGTGTAATAAAATGAGATTAGATTTATTATAAGTTTATAGTTAATATGGGATGAAAATTCAGTTAATTTTTCTAAGCGAACATTTATCATAATATTTGCCTATAAGGCCCAAAAGTGTTATCCAATCTACCTATTCGTTAAAATTCCTTTTCCTCTTTAATTTGCCGTACCCAACATACCACCACTTCAACAATATACATTTCTGCAGTAGTATACTGCAAGAACGTACATAATATATTGCAACAATATACTATAATAGTATACTAGTATACAATATACTACAATAATAATAATAAACTTCAATTGCTATTGCTGAATCATTGGAGTGCTATTGTGCAAAGTTAAAATCATGGGTATGATCCAAATTTGATGTCTGATAATTGAAGAAAAACATAATTGGACAACCATTGAAGGAGCTTTGAAGTTTTGGATTTGAGAATTAAAAACTTAATATAGTTGTACATATATTAAAAAATATTATAAAATTTGTAAGAATTTGAATCTAAAGTTTAAATTCATCTAGAACTGATTTCAAATGGGGTTGGTGAAAATTTCAAGTTAAAAAACTGCTCCAACTATATTTGATCTCCAACTTTAAATTTTATGTTGTGCTTCTATGAAATATGGTAAGACTATGTTTGGTTCCTTTAAAATTGGTGCTGCTTTCAGCATTAAAATTATTTCTTTCAAAAAACATTAGATTCTGGTCTATGTTTGTTCATATAATTTTTTTATTTTGCCCACAAAACATTAGACAATAAATTTTTGTCACGACCCAAAATCTCACCACATGTATCGTGATGGCATCTAGTCTCTAAGACTAGGTAAGCCGATTTCTATTACATTTTAAAGCCATTTTTTTTAAAACTAACACCGAAAATAATGACAATACACAACCTCCCAAGACTGGTAGTACTGAGTCACGAACTCTAATTGAATACATGAAATGATAACGAGAACCGAATATACAATATTGTTTGATTGCAAATTAATAGTACAATGAAATGAAAAGACTCCAAGGGACTACGACGGCCAAGCAGTTCTACCTTGAATCCTTATGATCGCATTTTAACTCTGCTCAAGTCCAATATCTTCAATACCTGGCTCTGCACAAAAATGTGCAGAAGTGTAGTATGAGTACGCCATGGTCAGTACCTAATAAGTATCAAGACTAACCTCAATGGAGTAGAGACGAGGTACAGTCAAGACACTCACTAGTCTAATAACCTGTGCAACATAATATACAAAATAATAGAAAATAAATAACAATAGGACAACATGGACAACTAGTGATATGCACATCAGACAATAAAAATACCATTAATATCACTCAACCATTAATAAATACAATTACACTCAATTAAATCAAGTCCTTCAAATAAATATCTTTCACATATAATTCTTCCAAATAACTCTCTTTTAAATATAATTTTCTCAAATAATTATTTTTCAAATATTTGATTCTTTCAATAAATTTTTACAAATATAATTTCCTCAAATAAATATCATTCAAATACAATTCTTTCATATAATACTTTCTAAGTAAAACTCCTGCCAAATAAATAATCTGAATAGATTTCTTTTAATTAAAAAGTCACCATGTGACACCTCATTTCATAATCATAAAAATACGGGTCTCACCCCATTTTTATATTTTTCTTAAACACGGATCTGAGCCAATTTTTATATTTTCACGGCACCTCGTGCCCATAATTAAATCATCATATTTCCCCGGCACCTCGTGCCCTCATTTTATTTTATAATCCACCTGGCCATAGCCGCATGCTCTCAATTTTAACATAAATCAGATTGTTATCAATTTAATAACAACAAGACAAATTGCACAAGGTATGAAAATAAACACAAAAAAATCACAACATCACATGAAAATCATTAATACCACAACCCCACATCATCACATATCGTCCCTGACAATAGCCACTCGTATCGCTCATATAGCCACCCTTATCGCTCATATAGCCACCCTTATCGCTTCACCCAGACAATATCAATAGCCACCCTTATCGCTCTAATAGCCACCCTTATTGCTCCGCCCATACAATATTCTAACAAACACAACAACAGTGAAATGTCACCCTTATACCCATGTAATATCAACGGTAAAATGCCACCCTTATCTCGCCACAATAATAACTCACACAACACAATAATTTACACGAAAAATTAACACGACAATATAATAAAATCAATTCATATCACAATTTGCCCAATGGCCACAACCAAATTCCAAAGATATAATGAAATCAATTAATTTCACAACAAATAATCCAAGGCTCCATATAATGTATATAACACCCAAAAACAGTCAATAGAGATAGAAAATAATCAACATAAAGCAAAGTATTGATAAAAATTAAATTTTCAATAATTATATAAATATCTCTTCTTAAGCTCATTTAATTAATTGTTTGGAGAGGGAAAAATCCAAAATAAAATTAAATTTCAACAATTACTAAACCAGAAAATTCACGAAATTTCATTACTAATCAAATAACAATCACATCAAATTGTCATATAACAACAGAGTCAACAACAAGGATCTAGGCACGACAACTAGATGATTAAATATATGCCAACAATTATTCAATTTACTACATAATATGCTCAAGACTTTAACTCAATAAAATTTGTATATATAAACCAAGTACGTACTCGTCACCTCGCGTACATGGTTTTCAATTACACAAATTTCACATAAGACTCAATGCCTAAGTAAAAATTCTCCCACTCGAGGTTAAGCAAGATACTTACTTCTTTGAAGTTAGGCCGATATTCCAAAATAGCATTCTTGCTTGAATTGACCTCCGTACAACCCAAATATATCTAAATTAGTTGTATAACTTCATTAAAATTCATAGGAAACAAATCCGGATAATAATACGTCGACTTAAAATTTTATTCCAAAAAGTCAACAAAAGTCGATGCGGGACTCGCCTCTTGGAACCCGACATAAATTTCATGAAATCCGAACACCCATTCCAATACGAGTTCAACCATATCAATTTTATCGAATTCCAATAATAAATTGACATCCAAATCTTAAATTTAAACCAAGAGAGTTTTTTAAAATTGTCAACCTAATTCACTAATTTAGTGATAAAAACAACAATAGATTCATGTAATTTAATCAAATATAAGTTAGTAATTTTTACCCCAATATTTTCCTTAAAACACTTTCGAAATATCGGCTCACCCTAGCTTCCTTAGTCCAAAAATGGAAAAATGATACGAAATGGGACTTTATTCTGCTGCCCAGGGTTTGTTCTTCGCGTTCGCAAGACTCCCCTCGCGTTCGCGAAGAACAAATTCTTCAAAAGTCATTTTCAAACTCTTCTGAGATAGCCTTTAGTATAATGGTCATAACTTTATGTACTAAATTCCTAATGATGAATGGTTTAACTTTCTAAAAATTAAACTTCGTGGGCTATAACTTTTATTTGTTGTTTATCTCCCAGTTCCTTATAGATTACGAGCTATGAGCTTCCAAATTCAGCCATGTGCAACAGAGATTTCCAAATGCTTTACGGACAGCCTATAGTTTATCCACCATAACCTTTTATACACAATTCAAAATGATAAATGGTTTACCTTTCTGAAAACTAGACAGAAAGGGTTACAACTTTTATTTTTGGATCATTTCCAAATTCCTTATAGATTGCGAGATATGAGCCTTTAAAATCAGACGACGAATAACAAAATTTCCTTCTTCTCGAACGCGAGAACCTCTTCGTGAACGCAAAGAACAAAGTCCTAACAGCAAAATCCTTCTTCGCGAATGTGAGAGGCTCCTTGCGAACGCGAAGAACAAAACTAGAACCAACAACCAGTAGCATCAAAATACCCAAACTTGGTCCGGAACCACCCCGAATCAAGCCCGAGGCCCCCGGGATCCCGTCCAATCGTACCAACCAGTCCCAATACATAACACGAACCTGCTCGATGCCTCAAATCACATCAAACAACATCAAAGCCACGAATCATACCCCAATTCAACCCTAATGAACCTTGAAATTTCAAATTCTATATCTTGTGCCGAAACACACCAAATCAATCTGGCATGACTTCAAATTTTGCACACAAGTCATAACTGACATAACGAAGCTATTCCAATTTCCAGAATCGGATTTCGGTCCTGATATCAAAAAGTTACCCCCCGGTCAAACTTTCCAAAAATTTATTTTTTGCCATTTCAAGCCAAATTCCTCTACGGACCTCCAAATAATTTTTCGGATATGCTCCTAAGTCCACAATCACCATACGAAGCTATTGACATCGTCAAAAATTCTATTCCGGAGTCATCTTCGCATAGTTTTGACTACGGTAAAAATCCTAAGACTTAAGCTTCCATCTCAGGGACTAAGTATTCCAAATCTCTCCGAATCATCCGTAAATTAAATTCGACCGCACACGCGGATCATAATACATATTGCGAGGCTGCTCAAGACCTTAAGTCACTGAACGGGACATAAATTCTTAAAACGGCAAGTCGGGTCGTTAAAATTTTAGACCATAAATTTTATAAATTTTAGTCCATGGTCTAGCATTTTCTCATAAGATTTTCAGTTTGCTCAAACGGGATCTTTTGGTCTAAAAGATCCATCAATTACAAGAGAGAGAAAAGAAAAGACAAATAGTTGATACAAAAAAGGATAATATGCAAAACTTTCACCAATTAGATTGAGTCTTTACTTCGACGAACGTGATAGATAGCTTATAGAAGCTTAGAAGATTAGATCTGCTACTGCTCAAGACCTTAAGTCACCTCGATTGATCATAAGGAATAGTTTTTTGATACAAAATTCTGAATGATTCTCACAAATTGTACTTGTGTTGATAGAATGTAGAAAAAAAGAAAAAAGAGGTGATGAGATTCTGGCCGAATACAGTGTATGCAACCATTCAAAACTTGCAAGAGTTTAGAACGTTAAATATAATGTATATAATTTATTCTCAAATCTGGTTAGAGTTTCAAACGTAAAATACAATGTATTCTTAGATGTGGGCGAACTTTCTTCATGACTCATTGACTTCGAACATGGAGAATTTTATTTTGGATACAATCTGATACAATGTATTTTCTGATGACTTCATAATTCTATTTTTGACATTTTTTTATACAGTGTATACTTGAGAATGTAGCTATATTTGACTTTATTTATCAATGTTGTTGCCTTTTGATACAATGTATGATTAAGTTATTTAATAATTGTATTCTGATTTTCACACATTGAATGTAGTTTTCTAGCTTGTATCCAATCTCTCATAGGCTTTATGTAGCCAAAATATAGTCATTGTGTGCGAACAAATACAGTTGATACAACTTTCCATCAAAATTGTATTCATTGATACAACCATTTTTGTGCGAAGGAATACAATCGATATAACTTTCCATCAAAATTGTATTCATTGATACAACCATTTTTGTGCGAAGGAATACAATCGATATAACTTTCCATCAAAATTGTATTCATTGATACGACATGGCAATTGATTGATACATCGAAATTTGAATTTGATTGTATGCATTTGATACAGATACATTAATGATAATTAATCAAACTATAATTACGTATCGTAAACTATAGTACCTTTTGAAAAATGTCCTTAAATGTAACAGAGGATTTTGTCATTATCATGTATGGATCATCGATTTCTTTCTCGTCGGTTAATGAGTTCTCCACCTTAAATTGCCTTAAGACTTCATTTTGAGCTTGCTATCATACATGATAATGTATGCTGGCGTAAATTATAAGGAAGAAAAATGTTAGCTTAGACGAGCAACAAATTGAGCTCCTCCTAAAGATTGAGCTAAACGAGGGACAAAGAAATTGGTCTCCTTTCGAATATATAAGAGTCCATTTGAAAGTTCATAATGAGATGAATAGAAAGACTTATATATAATATATTGATCAAAAAAAAAGGAAGTAGGAAGGTCTATAGCTAGCTAATTCTTTCATCTTAGATAAATATATAAAAAAAATTAAGTTTGTGTTTAATGTTAACCTTGCCTATGTAAAATATAAAGAAAGCTAATATTGTACTTTGTTCTAAAACTAAACCAAAAGTAAAAGCAAGCGTAAGTGTTTCTTCTATACCTGTTAATCGGGCCGGGCTGACCCGTTTACAACCTGGTTCAGCCCGGTACTGTAGCTGGGGGCGGGATGGGACGGGTTGGGCGGAGAGCGGGTTTCAAACGAACAGTTTTTTAATACTGGTGCACAGGAACCCGCTAAGCCCGTTAATCCGTTAACGGGTTGTTAACGGGCTACAGCCCGGTTCAGCCCGATTTTTAACATTTTCTTTTTTCCGTTGCCAATGGTCAAATTCAAATATGACCGTTGGCCAACGGCCTTGTTTTGCAGAAATAGCCATTTCGGCCTACCCTCTTAAGAAAATAGCCCCCACACCCCTAGTATTTGATAAATTACAATTTTAACCTTTTAAAAACTATAAATAGCCCCTTCTTCTTTATTTTTCCTCACAATTCACTCTCTTACTACTCTAATTCTCTCTTGATATTATTGGTTATTGTTCTTAAATTCTCAATTACTTATTATTTCAAGTTTTATCAAATATTTAGTTTAGCCATTACAAAATTATTATTATTAAATATCAAGTATTCAAGTGAAGTGTGGTATCAACTATCAAGTATCTATCAATTGAAGTTTGGTTTTTGATATCAAATTTAGTGCGGCATCCGGAATCCCGGTACACTCGTTTTTGATATCAAATCTTTAGGCTTTTTGGACAATATCAGACATATATACGTTATTTGTTCGCTAGTCTTTCTTATAGAATTTCTCTTACTTCTGATATCGGTCGTGCTGTAAATGGTAATGATTATTTGACTGTTACATGCCATTGGATAGATGGTAATTTTTGTATGCAGAAACGTATTATTGCTTTTAAATATGATGAAGATCAAAGTCATACTGGTGCATTTATAAGTAATACTATTCATGAAGTTATTATATTTTATAATCTTGCAAACAAAGTTTTGTGTGTGTCATTTGATAATGCTTCTAACAACAATGTTGCTATTACAATATTAAAATTGCATCTACACCCACCACTTCCTGAAATATTTCATGTTAGATGTGCATATCATATTTATAATTTGATTGTGAAGAGTGGCCTTGAATTATTTAGAGATGATATCACTTTAGTTAGAAGAGTTGTTGGTGTAATTCAAGAAAATAATAGAAATGCTAGATTAAATGCATTTAAAGAAAAATGTCTACACTATGGACTAAAACCAAGACTCATGCCTGGAGAAATAGTTACTAGGTGGAATTATGCTTATTTATTCTTAAAATGTTGTTATAAATATAGAATGCCTATAACCGAAGTTGCTAATTTTTAATGAACCGATCCTAGCCGTTTGTTAACATCTAGAACTTGGGATGTCATTGAAGATGTTGTAAAGTTTTTACAAAAATTTTTATGTGGCTACACTTGAGTTTTCTGGGGCTTATTATCCTACTATTGCAAATGGTTTAGTTCATATTGCTGAAATTTCTCTTTTACTACATAATTTGAAGAAGAAAGAAGGATATACTTCTGTTGTTGAATCTATGCTAGATAACTTTAAAAAATATTTTTACCCAATTCCCCCTATTTACCTAATTGGTGCTATTTTAAACTCTTCTATCAAAATGGTCACTTGTCGCCAATTAATTACTGCTTTATATTCTTATATGGATATTGGACCAACTGAAACTCTTGATATTGATACTTGTATTTCTCATCTACACAAACATTTAGAAACATTATGTAATTATTATGCTAACATTGTTGATGCATTTTCTGATGTAGATGCAAATATTCCTTCAAGTTCAGTTTCATTAAAATATTCGGCAGTGGGACCCACATCTTAAATCCTGGAAAAACTCGCGAAATTCGAACACCCGTTCCAATACGAGTTCAACCATACCAAATTTGTCCAATTCAGATATCAAATGGACCTTCAAATCTTAAATTTTCATTTTTGAAAGATTTTATAAAAATTTGATATTTCTTGCATAAAATCACGGATTCATGATTTAAATGAGTATGAAATCATGAAATATAATCAATATAGGATAAGGAATACTTACCTCAATGTTTTCTCGTGAAAATCGCCAAAAAATCGCCTTACCCGAGCTCAAAAATGGGAAAGAATTGAAAATGGGTCGAAACCCCATTTCCAGAACTTAAGTTCTGTTTCTGAGATTTTTACCCTTCGCGAACGCGGTCAGTACCTCGTGTTTGCGAAGTACAATTATGTAATGTCAAATTTTACTCTTCGCGAACGCGATGGCTACTTCGTGAATGCGATGTATGCCTGGCTTGGCCTTCACGAACGCGAGATGCCCTTCGCGAACGCGAAGACTAATTTTCCTCGCCAGTCTCTTTCCCTTCGCGAACGCGAGGCTTCTATCGCGAAGGCGAAGCTTTGAACCTCAAGCCTTTGCGAACGTGGTCACTATGTCGCGAACGCAAAGCACAAAACGTGCCAGCCAAATTTACTCTTCGCGTTCGCGAGAGTACCTTCGCGAACGCGAAGAAGAACACACCAGAAGCCTGAAGTCTGCAGAAAACCAGATTTTCTAAGTCTGAAATCATGCGGTAGCCTATTCGAAACTCACCCGAGCCCTCGGTCTATAGCTAGCTAATTCTTTCATCTTAGATAAATATATTTAAAAAAATTAAGTTTGTGTTTAATGTTAACCTTGCCTATGTAAAATATAAAGAAAGCTAACATTGTACTTTGTTCTAAAACTAAACCAAAAGTAAAATCAAGAGTAAGTGTTTCTTCTAGTGATTTAAATCCGCAACCAGATTCTTGGCTCTCTTTTTTTCCTTCTAGTTCAAATACTATTGTAACCTTGGCCTTGGAGAAGTAAGTGATAGTACAATATGCGCAGGCGCATAGTCCAGAAACACTAAATAATATTCCTTTTCTCTCAAAAAAATACAACGGGAAAAGTTTGTACAGTGATTAAAAAAGAAATAAGAAGGATGGAGATTTATGCTAGTGATGACATATTTGAGCGGTACTTTCTCAAATATCCTTTAAACAATTAAAACGACCGATAGCAAAGAACTAGATTAAAAATACAAATAACTAATATATATCATAAAATTTTAAAAATTTTATATTAAAATATATATATAGGTGTAATAATAAATTTAAATAGCTATTTTTATAGTCGGTTTGGTTCGATTTTTTTGATTATTTTTTAATTAAAACCAAAACCTAATTAAATTTGATCGATTTTTAAAATTTAAAACCAAAGTAAAACAAAACCTAAAAAGTATCAGATTTTTTGAAGGATTTAGTTAGATTTTACAGGTTTTATGAAGGCCACTAACTCACACATCGAAGTAAATAGTAGAATTAGGAAGTATGAAAGAGACTTCATTTTCAAATTCTGAAGAGCATCGTCAACTTAATTGAAGCTAACAAAAACAAAGCAAATTAAAATACACAAAAAAGGACAACAACAAAAACTGTGATGTTCCCTGATCAATCAGCAAGCCAAGAATAGATATTCCTTGTTTAGAGCTTCAACCTCACTCTATGATTCCTTCAAGAAAAACCCATTGGTCCAAGCCACCTGACCCTTATATATATATATATATATATATATATATATATATATATATATACATATGTGTGTGTGAAATATCAGAAAAAACATGGTTTTAAGCAGATGAACTAGTGATTACCTTCCCTTTTAACATTTTTAGTTGCTTTATTTCTCATTCGAAAGAAAACAAAAGGAGAGAGTGAGGTGAAAGAAGATGGAAACCGCAGTTCCATTTATAGCGATGGTAGTTCAGCAGTTTGCACAAATTGGATCTATGGTGGCAGCTAAAGTGGCTATGTCAAGTGGGATGACTCCTTTCACTTTTACTTTCTACTCAACTGCCTTTTCAACTCTCATTCTTATTCCACTGTCCTTCCTGCTCCATAGGTATCTTTTTTCTACATCATTTCATACGATTTGGGTCAAACTTAAACAAATACAAGTCAAATTATATATTATGATACAATTCTATTAGAGAGGAAATGACTATTAATGGTGCAATATTGTAGTTTCTTGATGCAAGTGCTTGGAATTCTTGGACTTCAATATTCCTCTCCATTACTTTCCACTGTAATATTACAACTAATTCCAGGTTTCACCTTCATTCTTGCCGTCATTCTCAGGTTTAAAACTCACCTTTCCTTTTAACCAATTAATTACAATGTTTCTATAGTATTAAACTTGTCCAAATTCTATATAAATATTCAAATTTTGTGGTGTTCTTCACAAGTTTTCTTTTTTGTAGGATGGAAAACTTTGACTACAAGAGTTTGAACACAATGGCTAAATCTGTTGGGACATTGGTATCAATAATAGGTGCACTTGTTGCAACTCTATATAAAGGTCCTCAAGTTTTTGGAAGCCCTTTGAATTCAATATTAACAGCTCCTTCTCATTTTCTACTCAACCAATCTTCTGCTTGGGTAATTGGGGGTTTGCTTATGATGATTACCTCTCTAATAGCTTCAGTATTTACCATTTCACAGGTAATTAATTAATATTACCAAGAAATGTGCTTTCCCTAATAGACTTTAAAGTGAAATGATCAATTTTTCCTTTGTTTCATGTTTTGCAATTGCAGGCATTTGTCCTTAAGAAATACCCGGCAGAGCTGATTGTAATGTTGTTTTATAGCAGCTGTATTACAATTTTGTGTGCTGCTTTCTCTTTAATTACTGAAAGAGACTTGAATTCTTGGAGCGTAAGCCCTCATAGCAGATTAAAGGCTCTCATATACTCGGTAATTAAGTAGATATATATGTTCCTTGGAGATGTAAAGTTGCAAATCACGGTAGATTAGCTTGGTGTGGCGAGCTCTAACTTAAGAGGTTATTAGTGAGGGGATTTGATCATAGGTCTCGCAGGCTGTTATGATAATCGGTGGCATACGCATTCACAAGTTGTGTCATTATTTTAAGAGGTAAACAAATAAATTATTATAACAATATCATATTAAAAAGTAACAAAATTCAAATCATATTAATAAAACACAACTCAAGTATATCATTGAACTCTTTATGAGCTTTCATTTTTGAAATGTATTCAAAATAACCTGATTAGAAATAATACTAAATTTTGTTATTTTCTTTATAGAAGGATGGCAAAAAGCCTTCGAAAGCAAGGAAATGAAGCTAGGTGTATTCGAACCTTGGCTTTCCGTAGGAAAATGAACGCCTGACCAAGAGAGCTACTTAGGTTTTTTTGTGCCAAGGGGTGTCACTGTACTTTATTTATACAATTATTATTTTTGTATTTTAATTATATATACTTATTTAGTAAACTTTTTCGACACGGCTTGGTGTAAAGATAAATTCGCCCCTGATGATAATGTTGTCATACAGTAAAATGTAAAAATCAATCAATTTATTAATAACACTAACTTTTATATGAAAATTAGTTTTTTTCGGTTCTACATACCAAACAGCACCTAAATATTTGTATACACCATTACCATCTAAAATTAAATTCTCCTTTATAAGGAGCGTGAAATTTTGACGCAAATTCAAGCCATTGAGTTCGGAAAGAAAAAGAAAAAAACAACATTTTGAACTCCGTACAATCACGGATCAAAATAGAGAAATTATTTTTTCTTGTAATAAAAAAAAATAAAAAGGCAATAAAGTAAACCAATAGTATCCCAAAGGTTTACCTTTCTATCTTCTACACGAGTCCCTACGCACGTGCAATTTCCTTGAACTGTCCCTATTTGTCAGTTTCCACTCATTTACACCTCTTAACTTTTTCGAAATGTATTATCGACTCTAACATCATTATTGCTGGATTGATCCATTGCTTCGAGAATTGAACTTGTTGCTAGACTCACAAGTTCAGAAAAAGTTGTGAAATTAACAAAGAATTATCAAGCCTTGAGCATAATGAAGATCAAATCATACAAAAGATTTTGATTATCGATTTGGATCGCTATTGAAAAAAGGGAACGGCTGCTATAATTTTGGTTTGAATAAGATGAAAAAAATAGTCTTTTTCTTGTATTGTGAGGTGGGCCATAAGAACAAAAAAATAGAAAAGGTGGAGAAAATGATAGAGATGGCTTGATTTTGAGAAAGGGGGAGAGATGAATGGTTAGGTCTAAAGTTTTTTTTTTTTTTTTTTTTTTTTTTAACAAAACAAAAGTGAAATCTTGGGAAAGAAAAGGAGAAAATTGACATATTAGGAAGGTGGCTATAAATCTGAAGTAAAATTACTGTATGACTATTAAGTGTAATAAAATGAGATTAGGTTTATTATAAGTTTATAGTTAATATGGGCTGATAATTCAGTTAATTGTTCTAAGCGAACATTTATCATAATATTTGCCTATAAGGCCCAAAAGTGTTATCCAATCTACCTATTCGTTAATATTCCTTTTCCTCTTTAATTTGCCGTACCGAACATACCATCACTTCAACAATATACATTTCTGCAGTAGTATACTGCAAGAACGTACATAATATATTGCAACAGTATACTGTAATAGTATACTAGTATACAATATACTATAATAATAATAAACTTCAATTGCTATTGCTGAATCATTAGAGTGCTATTGTGCAAAGTTAAAATCATGGGTATGATCCAAATTTGATGTCTCATAATTGAAGAAAAACATAATTGGACAACCATTGAAGGAGCTTTGAAGTTTTGGATTTGAGAATTAAAAACTTAATATAGTTGTACATATATTAAAAAATATTGTAAAATTTGTAAGAATTTGAATCTAAAGTTTAAATTCATCTAGAGCTGATTTAAAATAGGATTGGTGAAAAATTTCAAGTTAAAAAACTGCTCCAGCTACATTTGATCTCCAACTTTAAATTTTATGTTGTGCTTCTATGAAATATGGTAAGACTATGTTTGGTTCCTTTAAAATTGGTGCTACTTTCAGCATTAAAATTATTTCTTTCAAAAAACATTATATTCTGGTCTATGTTTGTTCATATAATTTTTTTATTTTTCCCACAAAATATTAGACAATGAATTTTTGTCACGACCCAAAATCTCACCACATGCGTCGTGATGGCATCTAGTCTTTAAGACTAGGTAAGTCAATTTCTATTACATTTTAAAGCCATTTTTTTTAAACTAACAGCGAAAATAATTACAATACACAACCTACCAAGACTGGTAGTACTGAGTCACGAACTCTAACTGAATACATGAAATGATCACGAGGACCGAATATACAATACTGTTTGATTACAAATTAATAGTACAATGAAATGAAAAGACTCTAATGGACTGCGACGGCCAAGCAGTTCTACCTTGAATCCTTATGATCGCGTTTTAACTCTGCTCAAGTCCAATATCTTCAATACCTGGCTCTGCACAAAAATGTGCAGAAGTGTAGTATGAGTACGCCATGGTCAGTACCCAGTAAGTATCAAGACTAACCTCAATGGAGTAGAGACGAGGTACAGTCAAGACACTCGCTAGTCTAATAACCTGTGCAACATAATATGCAAAATAATAAGAAACACATAACAATATGACAACATGGAACAACCAGTGATATGCACAACAGACAATACAAATACCATTAATATCACTCAACCATTAATAAATACAATTACACCCAATTAAATCAAGTCCTTCAAATAAATTACTTTCACATATAATTCTTCCAGATAACTCTCTTTTAAATATAATTTTCTCAAATAATTATTTTTCAAATATTTAATTCTTTCAATAAATATTTTCAAATATAATTTCCTCAAATAAATATCATTCAAATACAATTCTTTCATATAATACTTTCTAAGTAAAAATCCTGCCAAATAAATAGTTTGAATAGATTTCTTTTAATTAAAAAGTCACCATGTGATACCTCATTTCATAATCATAAAAATACGGGTCTTAGCCTATTTTTATATTTTTCTTAAACACGGATCTCAGCCAATTTTCATATTTTCACGGCACCTCGTGCCCATAATTAAATCATCATATTTCCCCGGCACCTCATGCCCTCATTTCATTTTATAATCCATCTCGCCATAGCCACATGCTCTCAATTTCAACATAAACTAGATTGTTATCAATTTAACAACAACAAGACAAATTGCACAAGGTATAAAAATAAACACAAGAAAATCACAACATCACATGAAAATCATCAACACTACAANCCCAGACAATATCAATAGCCACCCTTATCGCTCTAATAGCCACCCTTATCGCTCCGCCCAGACAATATTCCAACAAACACAACAACAGTGAAATGCTACCCTTATACCCATGTAATATCAACGGTGAAATGCCACCCTTATCTCCCCAAAATAATAACTCACACAACACAATAATTTACACGAAAAATTAACACGACAATATAATAAAATCAATTCATATCACAATTTGCCCAATGGCCATAACCAAATTCCAAAGATATAATGAAATCAATTAATTTCACAACAAATAATCCAAGGCTCCATATAATGTATATAACACCCAAAAACAGTCAATAGAGATAGAAAATAATCAACATAAAGCAAAGTATTTATAAAAATTAAATTTTTAATAATTATATAAACATCTCTTCTTAAGCTCATTTAATTAATTATTTGCAGATGGGAAAATTCAAAATGAAATTAAATTCCAACAATTATCAAACCAGCAAATTCACGAAATTTTATTAATAATCAAATAACAATCACATCAAATTGTCATATAACAACAGAGTCAACAACAAGGATCTAGGCACGACAAGTAGATGATTAAATATATACCAATAATTATCCAATTAACTTCACAATATGCTCAAGACTTTAACTCAATAAAATTTGTACATATAAACCAAGTACGTACTCGTCACCTCGCGTACATAGTTTTCAATTACACAAATTTCACATAAGACTCAATGCCTAAGGGAAAATTCCCCCACTCGAGATTAAGCAAGACACTTACCTTTTTGAAGTTAGGCCGATATTCCAAAATAGCATTCTTGCTTGAACTGACCTCCGCACAACTCAAATATATCCAAATTAGTTGTATAACTTTATTAAAATTTATCTGAAATAAATCCGGATAATAATACGTCGACTTAAAATTTTATTCCAAAAAGTCAACAAAAGTCGACGCGGGACTCGCCTCTCGGAACCCGACATAATTTTCATGAAATCCGAACACCCATTCCAATACGAGTTCAACCATACTAATTTTATCGAATTGCAATAACAAATCGATATCCAAATCTTAAATTTATACCAAGAGAGTTTTCTAAAATTTTCAACCTAATTCACTAATTTAGTGATAAAAATAACAATAGATTCATGTAATTTAACCAAAAACAAGTTAGTAATTCTTACCCCCAATATTTTCCTTAAAACACTTTCGAAATATCGCCTCACCCGAGCTTCCTTGGTCCAAAAATGGAAGAATGACACGAATCTAGACTTTATTCTGCTACCCAGGGGTTTGTTCTTCGCATTCGCAAGACTCCGCTAGCGTTTGCAAGACTCCCCTCGCGTTCGCGAAGAACGAATTCTTCAAAAGTCATTTTCAAACTCTTCTGAGACAGCCTTTAGTTTAATGGTCATAACTTTGTATACCTAACTCCTAATGATGAATGGTTTAACTTTCTGAAAACTAGACTCCATGAACTAT
The DNA here is from genome assembly GCA_000715115.1 of Nicotiana otophora. Taxonomy (NCBI): domain Eukaryota; kingdom Viridiplantae; phylum Streptophyta; class Magnoliopsida; order Solanales; family Solanaceae; genus Nicotiana; species Nicotiana otophora. The sequence goes on along the minus strand of AWOL01S0026349.1, from coordinate 18,991 downwards.
AACTTTTATTTGTTGCTCATCTCCCAGTTCCTTATAGATTATGAGCTATAAGCTTCCAAAGTTAGCCCTGTGCAATAGAGATTTCCAAACGCTTCCCGGATAGCCTATAGTGTATCCACCATAACCTTTTATACACAACTCAAAATGACAAATGGTTTACCTTTCCTAAAACTAGACACAAAGGATTACAACTTTTATTTTTGGATCATCTCCAAATTCCTTATAGATTGCGAGATATGAGCCTTTAAACTTAGACGACGAATAACAAAGTTTCCTTCTTCTCGAACGCGAGAACCTCTTCGCGAACGCGAAGAACAAAGTCCTAACAGCAAAATCCTTCTTCGCGAACGCGAGAGGCTCCTCGCGAACGCGAAGAACAAAACCAGAACTAGCAACCGACAGTATCAAAACATCCAAACTTGGTCCGGAACCATCCCGAATCAAACCCGAGGCCCCCGGGACCCCGTCCAATCGTACCAACCAGTCCCAATACATAACACGAACCTGCTCGAGGCCTCAAATCACATCAAACAACATCAAATCCACGAATCATACCCTAATTCAAGCCTAATGAACTTTGAAATTTCAAATTCTATAGCTTGTGCCGAAACACACCAAATCAATCTGGCATGACTTCAAATTTTGCACACAAGTCATAATTAACATAACGAAGCTATTCCAATTTTCAGAATCGGATTTCGGTCCCGAAATCAAAAAGTCACCCCTCGATCAAACTTCCCAAAAATTCATTTTTTGCCATTTCAAGCCAAATTCCTCTACGGACCTCCAAATAATTTTTCAGACACGCTCCTAAGTTCACAATCATCATACAGAGCTATTGACATCGTCAAAATTTTATTTCGGAGTCGTCTTCACACAGTTCCGACTACGGTAAAAATTCTAAGACTTAAGCTTCCATCTCAGGGACTAAGTATCCCAAATCTCTCTGAAGCATCCATAAATCAAATTCGATCGCACACGCGGGTCATAATACATATTGCGAGGCTGCTCAAGACCTTAAGTCACTGAACGGGATGTAAATTCTTAAAATGGCAAGTCGGGTCGTTAAAATTTTAGATCATAAAGTTTATAAATTTTAGTCCATAGTCTAGTATTTTCTCATAAGATTTGCAGTTTGCTCAAACGGGATCTTTAGACCGTGGTTTAAAAGATCCATCAATTGCAAGAGAGAGAAAAGAAAAGATAAATAGTTGATACGAAAAGGATAATATGCGAAAATTTCACCAATTAGATTGAGTTTTTGCTTCGACGAACGTGATGGAGAGCTTATAGAAGCTTAGAAGATTAGATCTGCTGCTCAGTTTGAATTATCCACCTCGATTGATCATAAGGAATAGTTTTTTGATATAAAATTCTGAATGATTCTCACAAATTGTACTTGTGTTGATAGACCGTAGAAAAAAGAAAAACGAGGTGATGAGATTCTGGACGGATACAGTGTATGCAATCATTCAAAACTTGCAAGAGTTTAGAACGTTAAATACAATGTATATAATTTATTCTCAAATCTGGTTAGAGTTTCAAATGTAAAATACAATGTATTCTTAGATGTGGGCGAACTTTCTTCATGACTCATTGACTTCGAACATGGAGAATTTTATTTTGGATACAATCTGATACAATGTATTTTATCATGACTTCATAATTCTATTTTTGACGTTTTTTTATACAATGTATGCTTGAGAATGTACCTATATTTGACTTTATTTATCAATGTTGTTGCCTTTTGATACAATGTATGATTAAGTTATTTAATAATTGTATTCTGATTTTCACACATTGAATGTAGTTTTCTAGCTTGTATCCAATCTCTCATAGGCTTTATGTAGCCAAAATATAGTCATTGTGTGCGAACAAATACAGTTGATACAACTTTCCATCAAAATTGTATTCATTGATACAACCATTTTTGTGCGAAGGAATACAGTTGATATAATTTTTCCATCAAAATTATATTCATTGATACGATATGGCAATTGATTGATACATCGAAATTTGAATTTGGTTGTATGCGTTTGATAGAGATACATTAGTGATAATTAATCAAACTATAATTACGTATCGTAATTAAGCTCTAAACTATAGTACCTTTTGAAAAATGTCCTTAAATGTAACAGAGGATTTTGTTATTATCATGTATGGATCATCGATTTCTTTCTCGTCGGTTAATGTGTTCTCCACCTTAAATAGCCTTAAGACTTCATTTTGAGCTTGCTAGCGTAAATTATAAGGAAGAAAAATGTTAGCTTAGACGAGCAACAAATTGAGCTCCTCCTAAAGATTGAGCTAAACGAGGGACAAAGAAATTGGTCTCCTTTCGAATATATAAGAGTCCATTTGAAAGTTCATAATGAGATAAATGGAAAGACTGATATATAATATATTGATAAAAAAAAAAGGAACTAGGAAGGTCTATAGCTAGCTAATTCTTTCATCTTAGATAAATATATAAAGAAAAATTTAATTTTGTATTTAATGTTAACCTTGCCTATGTAAAATATAAAGAAAGCTAACATTGTACTTTGTTCTAAAACTAAACCAAAAGTAAAATCAAGCGTAAGTGTTTCTTCTATATTTGTTAATCGGGCCGGGCTAACTCGTTTACAATCCGGTTCAGCCCGATACTGTAGCTGGGGGGCGGGCTGGGACGGGTTGGGCGGAGAGCGGGTTTCAAACGAACAGTATTTTAATACTGGTGCACCGGAACCCGCTAAGCCCGTTAACCCATTAACGAGTTATTAACGGGCTACAGCCCGGTTCAGCCCGATTTTTTACGTTTTTTTTTTTACCGTTGCCAATGGTCAAATTCAAATATGACCGTTGGCCAACGGCCTTTTTTTTTTGCAGAAATGGCCATTTCGGCCTACCCTCTTAAGAAAATAGCCCCCACACCCATAGTATTTGATAAATTATAATTTTAACCTTTTAAAAACTATAAATAACTCCCCTTCTTCTTCATGTTTCCTCACAATTCACTCTCTTACTACTCTAATTCTCTCTTGATATTATTGATTATTATTCTTAAATTCTCAATTACTTATTATTTCAAGTTTCATTAAATATTTAGTTTAGCCATTACAAAATTATTATTATCAAATATCAAGTATTCAAGTGAAGTGTGGTATCAACTATCAAGTAACGATCTATCAATTGAAGATTGATTTTTGATATCAAATTTAGTGCGGCATCCGGAATCCCGGTACACTCGTTTTTGATATCAAATCTTTAGGCTTTTTGGACAATATCAGACATATATACGTTATTTGTTCGCCAGTCTTTTTTGTAGAATTTCTCTTACTTCTGATACCGGTTGTGCTGTAAATGGTAATGATTATTTGACTGTTACATGCCATTGGATAGATGGTAATTTTTTTATGCAAAAACGTATTATTGCTTTAAAAATATGATGAAGATCAAAGTCATACCGGTGCATTTATAAGTAATACTATCCATGAAGTTGCTATATTTTATAATCTTGCAGAAAAAGTTTTGTGTGTGTCGTTTGATAATGCTTCTAACAACAATGCTGCTATTACAATATTAAAATTGCATCTACACCCACCACTTCCTGAGATATTTCATGTTAGATGTGCATGTCATATTTATAATTTGATTGTGAAGAGTGGCCTTAAATTATTTAGAGATGATGTCACTTTAGTTAGAAGAGTTGTTGGTGTAATTCAAGAAAATAATAGAAGTGCTAGATTAAATGCATTTAAAGAAAAATGTTTACACTATGGACTAAAACTAAGACTCATGCCTGGAGAAATAGTTACTAGGTGGAATTATGCTTATTTATTTTTAAAATATTATTATAAATATAGAATGCCTATAACCGAAGTTGCTAATTCTCATTGTACCGATCCTAGCCATTTGTTAACCTCTAGAACTTGGGATGTCATTGAAGATGTTGTAAAGTTTTTACAAAAATTTTATGTGGCTACACTTGAGTTTTCTGGAGCTTATTATCCTACTATTGCAAATGGTTTAGTTCATATTGCTGAAATTTCTCTTTTACTACATAATTTGAAGAAGAAAGAAGGATATACTTCTGTTGTTGAATCTATGCTAGATAAGTTTAAAAAATATTTTTATCCAATTCCCCCTATTTACCTAATTAGTGCTATTTTAAACCCTTCTATCAAAATGGCCACTTGTCGCCAATTAATCACTAATTTATATTCTTATATGGATATTGGACCAACTAAAACTCCTGATATTGACACTTGTATTTCTGATCTACACAAACATTTAGAAACATTATATAATTATTATGCTAACATTGTTGATGCTTCTTCTGCTGTAGATGTAAATATTCCTTCAAGTTCAGTTTCAACATCTGGGACCAGTGCTTTGGATGATAATGATGGTGTTGAAGATTATTTGATTTGGTCTACAATAGGGGAGCATCAACAAACAAGTAGCAGGAATATTGATGAACGTCAATTCTACTTGCAAAAGTCAGTAGATCCCCACACAAAGGAATTTCTACCACTTGGTTGGTGGAGGAGTAACTCAAATTAATTTCTTATTCTTTCGGCCATGGCTCGAGACGTGCTAAATGTGCCGATTTCAACAGTCGCATCAGAGAGCGCATTTAGCCAAGCAAGGCAGCAACTAGGAGATACCCGTCATTCATTGGGTAGCAACGCTTTGGAAATTCTAGTGTGCTTCAGAGATTGGATAAGATCAGAACGACGAAATCAAGGGCGTGACGAGGTAGATGAAGCGGAGGACCAAGAAATTGGAGATATAATGGTTTATGGTTCTGATTCAACCAATGCCGGAAACCAAGAACCTCGTGTTGATATGGATGAACTTACAAAAATGATGCAAAGCATATGATGTACTATTTGTTTCTTATAATTGTTGTAAACTTTTAATTTGCAAGTTCAAAAATAACAAAATCAAAAAAGAACTTGCAACTTAATTTGAAGTATTATATATTATTCAATAAAAATATCAAATGAAAGTCTTCGGAGCTTGATCCTTACATATAGGTCTTATTAAATAATTTTTTGTAACCACCTACTTTCAAATTTTAATTTTAACATTATAAAATTCAAATTTCAAATTTTAAACTTAAAAGTTTAATTCTAAGCCTTAAAAGTTTGCAAACACTTAAGTATCAATAACATTGAATAAGAAAAATAAAATTTACTTTAAAAAAAACAAAAATGTACGGCCCGTTAACAACCCGCTAAGCTCGAACCCGAACGGACAAAAGAAAACCCGAAAAAGTACAGTCTGCTAACATCTCGCAACATTAAACGGACGGGTTGATTTTTTTTGTGTCCAGCCCATCCCCGCCCGCCCGCTAGACACCCATAGTTTCTTCTAGTGATTTAAATCCGCAACAAGATTCTTGGCTCTCTTTTTTCCCTTCTAGTTCAAATACTATTGTAACCTTGGCGTTGGGGGAAGTAAGTGATAGTTCAATATGCGCAGGCGCATAGTCCAGAAACACTAAATAATATTCCTTTTCTCTCAAAAAAATACAACGGGAAAAGTTTGTACAGTGATTAAAAAGAAAAGAGAAGGATGGAGATTTATGCTAGTGATGACATATTTGAGAGGTACTTTCTCAAATATCCTTTAAACAATTAAAACGACCAATGGAGACTAGGGTGCTCATGGTCCGATTTGAGTCGATTTTCTCTAAAAAGAAACCAAATTAAGTAAATCGGTTTTTCAAATATTGAAACCAAATCAAACCAATTAAGTCGGTTTTTTATCGATTCGGTTTTTGTCGATTTTTCGGTTAGTTATCGATTTTTTTTAAATATGAGACATATACTACGAAACGCATATTCCGGCGACTAAATTTTTAACGTAACGTTATCAATTGATCTTTGAGAAATCTATCATTTACCAAGATATATCGATGATAATTGACTCAAATAATGATGAATAATTTTAGTACTCAATTAAAAATTGATTATTTTTAACATGAAACAAATTCTTGTACTTAACAAAAGAAAACTATCAATCAAACTAGAAGGCATCGAATTAGATTACTGTAATAGCAAAGAACTAAACTAAAAATACAAATGACTAATATGTACCATAAAATTTTAGAAAATTTTATATAAAAAATAAATAAATATATATATATATATATATATATATATATAGGTGTAATAATAAATTTAAATAACTACTTTTATAGTCGGTTTGGTTCGATTTTTTCTGTTATTTTTTAATTAAAATCAATACATAATTAAATTTGATCGGTTTTTAAAATTTAAAACCAAATTCAAACAAAACCTAAAAAGTATCGGATTTTTTGATTGATTTAGTTAGATTTTTCAGGTTTTATGACGGCCACTAACTCACACATCGAAGTAAATAGTAGAATTAGGAAGTATGCAAGAGACTTCATTTTCAAATCCTGAAGAGCATCGTCAACTTAATTGAAGCTAACAAAAACAAAGCAAATTAAAATACACAAAAAAGGACAACAACAAAAGCTGTGATGTTCCTTGATCAATCAGCTAGCCAAGAATAGATATTCCTTGTTTAGAGCTTCAACCTCACTCTTTGATTCCTTCAAGAAAAACCCATTGGTCCAAGCCACCTGACCCTTTTATATATATATATGTGTGTGTGAAATATCAGAAAAAACATGGTTTTAAGCAGATGAACTAGTGATTAACTTCCCTTTTAACATTTTTAGTTGCTTTATTTCTCATTCGAAAGAAAACAAAAGGAGAGAGTGAGGTGAAAGAAGATGGAAACCGCAGTTCCATTTATAGCGATGGTAGTTCAGCAGTTTGCACAAATTGGATCTATGGTGGCAGCTAAAGTGGCTATGTCAAGTGGGATGACTCCTTTCACTTTTACTTTCTACTCAACTGCCTTTTCAACTCTCATTCTTATTCCACTGTCCTTCCTGCTCCATAGGTATCTTTTTTCTACATCATTTCATACGAGTTGGGTCAAACTTAAACAAATACAAGTCAAATTATATATTATGATACAATTCAATTCGTCCAAGCTCTACTTGGATTTAAATGGATTAATATCGGATGGGTCAAATAATGGGTCCTAACTCAGCAAATCCAACATGTCCCATTTCCTTCTGAACACAATTAATGTGAAAGCTATTTATATTTTAAAATTTATTGGCTTAAGCTTTTCTAAATTTACATTATTTTCAATTTCCAAATTTGACTAGTTGGGTTACAGTACTATTTGATATGTTTTGACGTAATAGTTTTATGAATCATTTCGAGTTCAATTCGTTGGGCTAAACAAATAAAAGGATCAATCTCAATTCGTTTAAACTTTGACGAGTTGAATGGATTACTAAAAAATGACTGATTTTGCCACCTCTAAGTAGATTCATTTTTGCGGGAAATGAACTCCTTGTTTCATACTCTTTTTATTTATATGTTCTTTTTTTGTGTATATGCAGATCAGCTCTTCCACCTCTTTGGCCAACTTTTCTCTATGGATTTTTCTTGCTTGGCCTAACGGGGTATGTAAATTTGTGCCTCATTTCAACAAATCTATTAGAGAGGAAATGATTATTAATGGTGCAATATTGTAGTTTCTTGATGCAAGTGCTTGGAATTCTTGGACTTCAATATTCCTCTCCATTACTTTCCACAGCAATATTACAACTAATTCCAGGTTTCACCTTCATTCTTGCCGTCATTCTCAGGTTTAAAACTCACCTTTCCTTTTAACCAATTAATTACAATGTTTCTATAGTATTAAACTTGTCCAAATTCTATATAAATATTCAAATTTTGTGGTGTTCTTCACAAGTTTTCTTTTTTGTAGGATGGAAAACTTTGACTACAAGAGTTTGAACACAATGGCTAAATCTGTTGGGACATTGGTATCAATAATAGGTGCACTTGTTGCAACTCTATATAAAGGTCCTCAGGTTTTTGGAAGCCCTTTGAATTCAATATTAGCAGCTCCTTCTCATTTTCTACTCAACCAATCTTCTGCTTGGGTAATTGGGGGTTTGCTTATGATGATTACCTCTCTAATAGCTTCAGTATTTACCATTTCACAGGTAATTAATTAATATTACCAAGAAATGTGCTTTCCCTAATAGACTTTAAAGTGAAATGATCAATTTTTCCTTTGTTTCATGTTTTGCATTTGCAGGCATTTGTCCTTAAGAAATACCCGGCAGAGCTGATTGTAATGTTGTTTTATAGCAGCTGTATTACAATTTTGTGTGCTGCTTTCTCTTTAATTACTGAAAGAGACTTGAATTCTTGGAGCGTAAGCCCTCATAGCAGATTAAAGGCTCTCATATACTCGGTAATTAAGTAGATATATATGTTCCTTGATGCATGAATATGTACATTTAATTTACCATTATATGTGAATTGCTTGAAAGTAAAATACATCAAATTTTGGAGATCAAAGAGTTTTAGTAAACGTATTTTATGGGAAAAAATGTGAATGAATTTACCCCCAAATACTTGAGTCCCAAGAGATAGATTTATTTATAAAAAAAAAAACAAAATTTTTGGCAAGTGCAGGGTTTCTTTGGAAATGTATTTCAAGTGAGTATATGCTCATGGTGTGTGAGGAAAAGAGGACCTCTCTTTGTTGTCATGTTCCATCCAATAGGCATTGTGATTGCAATGGCTGCCAGCATATTCTTGGGTGAAACTATCCATATTGGAAGGTAAATCAGACATCTTTTAAAGTTTCTTTCCCTTCCCCTTTTTCTTTTTGTGGTCATTTGTGAGTTAAAGTTTGTAACATATGATTGCTAAACTTTATCTATTATTACAGTAAAGTTATTTTTATTACACTAAAGTAATTATTTTTTTATTATTATAACATTGAAGTTCGGAATTTTCACATTAAAGTAACTGAACTTTACATACTAAAATAGTAAAATTCACAAAACTTTATCCACTCCAACAATATAGCCATCTCGATATGTTTTCTCATTATAGTAGGTAAAATCTAGTAACCTTAATATTGGATAAAGTTTAAATGCTCTAATGTAACAAAAAATAGTATTTAACTTTTCTATTAGAGTGACTAAAGTTCAGTTTATTGCCGTAGTGAGTAATGTTCAATTACTTTAATGTGATATAAAATAGTGTTGTGACTTTAGTGACATATCAATAAAGTTTAGTAACCAATACGTTGAATTAATCTGCAAAATCAAAGGCACATTCAAGATTTTAAACTAGTGAGTGTTATATTACATACTTCTATGTGACACAACAATTGGTGTAAATTTAGTATAACTTTGTACTAGTATTTTTAAAATTTTCAACTGCCAAAAATGTGATTGTGCTTCCACTTGCTATCGCAAAGATAAATCTTCCCCTGAATGAACTAATTACTATAATTGTTAATCTTTAGTGAAATAAAAATCAGTGACCATCTTGTTCTTTGTTTAATGTAGTTTGTTGGGATCAATCATCATTCTACTCGGGTTTTACTCAGTGATATGGGGAAAAGCTAAAGAATGGAAAATGGGAGAGAACAATGGATGGAAGAGCTTGGAATCAAATAGCAACAACATGCCTTTATTACAAAACAAAGCTGATGATCTATCCATGATACAAAACCATTGAAGACTCGCACTTTGTTAGTGGGCCTAGTGGAAGATATTGGGAAACAAATTCATAAATAACCATTTTTCAGCATATGTAATTGAAAAATAACTATTGTTACTGTGTTGTTAATTTTACTGGTGAAATTCTAGGACATTCTTATAGGACTTTTACCTGTGAAATTCGAAACTTTATGTTAGTAGTTATTTTCCGATTACATAACTGTCACGACCCAAAATCCCACCACATGCGTCGTGATGACACTTATTCTTCAAGACTAAGTAAGCCGATTACAATTATATTTCGAGCTATTTTTTTAAACATGTAATTTAATACAAGTGTCGAAACCAAAAACAGAAACAAATATAAAAACCTCCCAAGATTGGTAATACTGAGTCACAAACTCTAACTAAATACATGCAATGATCTCAAGGCTCGAGTATACATGTAACGACCCGGCCGGTCGTTTTGAGAATTTGAGCCCCGATCCCCTAATATTTGCTTTTTCCATATTTGTTTCTGCTTTTGGGACTTGCCGGAGTGATTAGTTATGGAATTCAGAGAGTTTTGGGACACTTAGTCCCTAGTTGTGAGTTTAAGCCTTAGAGTTTGGACCGTAGTCGGAACTGTATGAAGACGGATCCGGAATGGAATTCTGTTGACTCTGTTAGCTCCGTTGAGTGATTTTGGGGTTAGGAGCACGTCCGGAACGTGTTTTGGAGGTTTTTAGTAAATTTAGGCTTGAATTGGCAAAAGTTAGTTTTTCGGAGATTTCGGCCGATAGTGAAAATTTTGATATCGAGCTCGGAATAGAATTCCAAAAGTGGCTGTAGGTTCGTAGTGTCATTTGTGACATGTGTGTAAAATTTGAGGTCATTCGGACTAGATTTGATGTGGTTCGGCGTCGTTTGTAGAATTTGGAAAATTTTAAATTTTTTGGCTTGAATCCGTACTTAATTCATGATTTTGGTGTTGTTCGATATGGTTTGAAGGCTTGACTAAGTTCGTATGGTGTTTTAGGATTGGTTAGTATGTTTGGTTGAGGTCTCGGGGGCCTCGGGTGTGTTTCGGATGCTGAATGGGTGAACGCTTGGACTTAGAGGAAATTTTGAGTTGCTGGTTCTGGAATTTTCGCACTTGCGGTGGAGAGTTCGCAGGTGCGCTTTTAGGTCGGGGAGTCAGTGGTCGCAGATGCGACGAGTGAGCCGCAGGAGCGGAGCCGCATCTGCGGAAGGGCAATCGCAGATGCGAAGGTGAGAAGGACCCAAGGTTCCGTAGAAGCGGACAATTTAGCTCAGAAGCGCATCCGCAGGTGCGGACTCAAGCGCACAGGTGCGGACGCAGCTCGGATAAGTGAACTTTACACCTACGATGATTTTTTCACAGATGTGTGACCGCAGGTGCGGTCCTAGGTCCGCAGGTGCGGAAATCGCTGGGTAGAAAGGGGATTTCGAGGGTTTGAAATTTCATAACACAAAATTCGATTTAGAGCTTGGTTGTGATGACCCAAAATATAATCTTTAAATTTAATAAGTAATTCTATGTTCTAAGACCTCAAAAAGCATCATTTATCATTCCTCGACTTACGTGCGCAGTCCGAAAATTTTTTCGGAAAGTGTTTATGTGAAAAATGGATTAAAATGTGAAATAGAGCTTTAAAACTTAACTGAGTTAATTTTGGTCAATATTTTAAGCAAACGGACCCGGATCAGTATTTTGACAATTCCGGTAGGTCCGTATCGTGATTTGGGACTTGGGCGTATGCTCAGAATCGAATTCCGAGGTCCCTAGCCCGAGATATAGAATTTTGATGAAAAATTAAAAGCTTGAAAGCTTAATGATTTTTAAGAAATTACTGATGTTTGATTTATTGACCTCTGGTCCGTATTTTGATTTTGGAGCCCGGTATAGGTCCACTATAATATTTATGACTTGTCTACCGAATTTGATGAGAATGGAAGTTGATTTGACGTGATTTGGACGTCCGGTTGTAAAAATGTAAGTTTTAAAGTTTTCTTGAAAATTTCCTTTGATTTGATGTCCGATTCGTAGTTCTTGGTGTTATTTGGGCGATTTGATCGCGCGTTCGCGAAGGCCAAGCCAGGCAAGCATCGCGTTCGCGAGGTAGCCCTCGCATTCGCGAAGAGTAAAATTGGGCAACACAAATTTGTGCTTCGCGAACGCGAGGCACTGACCGCGTTCGCGAAGGGTAAAAATCCCACGAACAGAAGTTAAGTTCTAGAAAATGGGATTCGTCCCATTTTCAACCCTTTTCCATATTTGAGCTCGGGTGAGGCGATATTTGGGCGATTTTTACGGGAAAACAATGAGGGGTAAGTGTTCCTTATCCTATATTGATTATATTTCATGATTTCATACTCATTTATATCATGAATCCGTGAATTTATGGAAGAAAAATCAGATTTTTATAAAATCTTCCAAAAAAGAAAATTTAAGATTTGAAGGTCCATTTGACATCGGAATTGGATAATTTTTGTATGGTTGGACTCATCTCAGAATGGATGTTCCGATTTCGTAAGTTTATCCGAGATTTGAGACGTGGGTCCCACTATCGAATATTTAAATGAATTTTGAATTTTTATCCGAAAAATTAGTAAATTCATATGGAATTAATTACTATGATTAGTATTGAATATATCGAATTGTTTGTGGATAGATTTGAAGCTTTCAGAGATAAATTTAAAAGAAAAAGATGAGGTTGAATAATTGATTGGAATTTTCAAAGCGAGGTAAGTGTCATGGTTAACTTTGACTTGAGGGAATAGAACCCTTTAATTATTTGTTATGTGAATAGCATGTGAACGACGTATAGGCGAGGTGACGAGTGTCTATACGTCGTCAAATTAATTATTTGCCTGCTTACTTGAAAAATCATAAATTATTTTAAATCATAAATTAATTATTATAATAATTATTTCTCTTATATTCTTTGTCAAATATTAATTCTTGAATTCCTGCATTAATTATTACATGCTATTTGAATTATGCGTTTTAATTGTTATTTGACATTTAGCGTATCAAATATTAAACTGCCTATTTTTTCCCCGATTTCCATAATAATTTGCTATTTGTCATTATTTGTTTCATGATTAAATCATAATTATTGTATGCTTGTTGTCTCATAATTTTATATTAATTATTATATTTATTAGAAAAATTTCTTCTATAAGAATTGGTAAATGAATATGTTGGAGGAGCGGGTTGCACGCCACAACAGAATTGATTATAATGAATATATTGGAGGATCGGGTTGCACACCGCAACAGACTTATTAAAAGTCCATATTGGAGGATCGGGTTGCACACCGCAACAGACTTATTAAAAGTCCATATTGGAGGATCGGGTTTCACACCGCAACAGACTTATTTAAAAGTCTATATATACTTGATTGAAATAAATATATGACAGATTTGATTAAAATAAATATATTGTGAGAGCGGGTTGCACGCTGCAACAGAATTGAATGTGAATATATTGTGAGAGCGGGTTACACGCTGCAATAGAATTGAATATGAATATATTGTGAGAGCGGGTTGCACGCTGCGACAGAATTGATGAAAATAATATTTATGACTGTTGAGTTGGCTTTAATTATTATAAATGCATTACCTGATTTATTTCTATTATTGTTGCTGTTACTAATATTGCGTACAGGTAATGTAAGTGACCCGCCTTAGCCTCGTCACTACTTCGTCGAGGTTAGGCTCAGCACTTACTAGTACATGGGGTCGGTTGTACTGATACTACACTCTGCACTTCTTGTGCAGATTTTGGAGTTGGTCCCAGCGGCGTACCATAGACTTGCTCGGATTTCAGCTACTCAGAGAAGACTTGAGGTATAACTGTACGACGGTCACAGTTCTGAAGTCCCCGTCTACCTTACTTTAGCTGTGTGTTTGTTTCCAGACAACTTTATTTTGTTCAGACCTTTATTTGTATTTATTCTAGAAGCTCGTGCACTTGTGACATCAATTCTGATATGGTATTTAGACACCGTTGGATTTATGGATTATTTCACTATATTTCAAACTTTGCTTTCGCTTTTGTTTCCTTGATTATTAATAATGTAAGCATTGTTTAAAAACTGGTTAATATTATTCTAACGTTGGCTTGCGTAGAAAGTGAAATGTTAAGCGCCATCACGGTCTGAAGGTGGGAATTTCGGGTCGTGACGTAGGTAGAAGACGACTTCTCGAGGGATTTTGAAAGAGAACTATTGGGTAACTAAGTCTAACTCTATTTTCATCATAATACATTAATCTATTGTTGTTTTCCTCGTCAAATTAAGGAAATTGAGGGTAGAAGTTTGGAAATGGGGGAAAAGGTTCCCCAATTGAAAATCTGAGATTTGAATGGGAATTTGACGTCGGATTTAGATGATTTTTGTTCGAGTGAACTCGTGAGTGAATGGGTGTTCATAATTTGTAATTTTTACCTGATTCCGAGATGTGGGTCCGGGGAGACGTTTTGGGCATTTTTCCTAATTTCACTCTTTAGTTTCGAATTAATTAGTTAAATTAGTTACTTGTAGTTATATTTACATTATGCAATTAATTTAAATAGATTCAGGCCATTTGGAGTCGGATACTCGTGGCAAGAACGTGATATCGAGTTGATTTGAGCGGTTCGAGGTAAGTGGCTTGCCTAACCTTATGTTGTGGACTTTTTCCTTAGGATGTTTGATATTAATTGATGTGTGGGCGCCGTGTACGTAAGGTGACGAGTACGTACACAGGCTATTATTGCAAAAATCTCATTTTTCCTTTCTAAATCATAAACCGTTTTTCCTTATTAAATTACACTAATACGTTTAATTGTTAAACTTAGACTAGAGAAGCATGCTTACGTGTCTTAACTGCCTATTTGACATTCGGTGCGCCATACTTAGTTAAGTACCTATTTTTCTTATCTGTGTTTAGTATAAACTGTATAACTCGATGCCATACCTGCCATTTCATCTTGCGTTGCATATTTAAATTGGGACTATAGACGTATTCCGGGAGATCCCTTCGTCTTGCATATTTACTTTAGGACTACGGACGTATTTCGGGAGATCCTCAAGCACTGCATATTTACTTTGGGACTACAGACGTATTCCGAGAGATCCCCCAGCACCGCATATTTACTTTGGGACTACGGACGAATTTTAGGAGATCCTCCAGCACTGCATATTTACTTTGGGACTACGGACGTATTTCGAGAGATCCCCATATACTGCATATTTATTCGGAACTACGAGACGGTATCCCGGGAGGTTTCCCACTGTGATTACCTTGTTCTGAGCCGAGGGCTCCCTTAACTGTTAAATTGTTCAAGAATTTCTTTGACTGTGTCACCGTAAATTTTACTTATATCTTTTACTGTTTAATTTATTATATTTACTTTAGTAGGGCCTTGACCTGGCCTCGTCACCACTCAATCGAGGTTAGGCTTGGCACTTACTAGGTACCATTGTGGTGTACTCATGCCCTTTCCTGCACATGTTTTCGTGTGCAGATCCAGGTGCGAGCTATCAACCTCGAGGTTAGTGCGTGCTGCTGATTCTAGGAGACTTTAAGGTACTTCTGCTTGCGTCCTCAGATCTTCGGAGTCCCATTCCACTCCCCCGCCTAGAGATTTTCTTTATTATCTTCAGACTTTTGTATAGAGCTACATAGATTATAGCAGCTTGTGACTTAGTGATATTCCGGGTCTTGGGAAAATTATTTTGTATATGTCGAGTGGTACTACTCTGGACTATTCACAATATGCTGTCTATCTTTAAAATATTGTGTTTTCTTTATATTTTTTTGTAATAATAGGCTTACCTAGTCGTAAGGACTAGGTGCCATCACGACACCTTACGAAGGGTTAATTTGGGTCGTGACAAGTTGGTATCAAAGCACTAGGTTCATTGGAGTCGCGAGTCACAAGCCGGTTTATTAGAGTCTCGCGGATCGGTGCAGAGACGTTTGTACTTATCTTTGGGAAACTATGTAACTGTTAAGAACAATCATACTTCTTTGATTTCCTTGTCGTGCGAGTTATTGACATCAAAAACAAATTCTAAGATTCTATTCTATTCTTTCTCACAAATGGTGAGGACCCGTACCGGGAGGACCGACGATCAGACACCCGAGCCCCCTGTCAGAGCCGCCAGAGGCTGGGGTCGGGGTAGAGGACGACCACGTGGTGCAGCCCGAGCACCTGCGAGAGCTGCGTCAGAGGATCCCCCAGCAGCTCCAGCTGGAGGGCCAACACCGAAGATCCATATTGCTACTCCAGCCCTCCAGGAGACTTTAGCTCTTTTCTTGAGCATGTTCAGCACTCTGGCTCAGGCTGGACTATATCCGATAGCTCCCGCTACATCTCAGGCCGGGGGAGGGGCACAGATTCCCACAGCCCGCACTCCTGAGCAGAGGGTCTAGGTTGATCAAGCCCCAAAGTATATTCCTATGCCCCCAGTGGCTCCGGTTCAACATGAGATCAGGGTAGCTGCTTCTGAGGCAGAGCAGCTCAGACTTGAGAGGTACAAGAAGTACCACCTACCTACTTTCAGCGGACTAGCTTCAGATGATGCTCTGGGTTTTCTTGAGGAGTGTCATCGCATTCTCCGCACTATTGGCATTGTGGAGACGAGTGGGGTTTCGTTCACCGCTTTCCAGCTGATGGGAGTAGCATATCAGTGGTGACGTGCCTATGAGCTGAGTAGCCCGGACGAGGTAGCCTCACTCACTTAGACTCAGTTTTCAGAGATGTTCTTACGTGAGTATATTCCTCAGAGCCTCAGGGATGCTTGGCGTACGTAGTTTTAGCAGTTGCGTTAGGGTGCTATGACTGTGTCGGAGTATGCAGTCCCTTTTAGTGAGTTAGCTCGCCATGCACCGGCTCTGGTTGCTACAGTCAGAGAGAGGGTTCGTCGCTTCATTGGGGGACTCCACCCCAGTATTCGGACCAGTATGGCCAGGGAGTTGGAGATGGACATCACTTATCAGCAGGCAGTGAGCATTGCCAGGAGAGTGGAGGGCATGTTTGCCCGGGACAGAGAGGAGAGAGAGGCCAAGAGGTCTCGAAAGACTGGTCATTATTCAGGAGCTAGTGCACCAGCAGCACGCTATGGTAGGGGTTTTGTGAGTCACCCTGTTCATTCAGCTCTTCCAGCAGCCAGCGGTGTTCCAGCTTCTCGTAGACCTCAGAAGCCCTATTATGCACCGTCATTATCCAGTATGCCTCCTACTCGAGGTGCTATTACCGGCCAGTCCAGCAGGATAGGTCTAAGTCAGTCTCAGTTGCCACGTCCTCCGAGAGGTTGTTTTGAGTGTGGTGACACTCGTCACATGGTTAGAGATTGCCCCAAAGCCAGGAGGGGTACACCTTCACAGACTTATCAGCCTCCACGTGTTCCATTGGGTCCTCCGGCCATTCTTCCAGCACCAGCTGCCACCCCACCTCCTCATCCAGCTCGAGGTGGAGGTCGTGGAGGTCGAGGTTGCCCTAGAGGGGGAGGCCAGACCAGGTACTATGCCGTTCCAGCCTGTTCATAGGCCGTTGCTTCATATTCAGACATCACAGGTATCGTCCATGTCTGTCATAGGGATGCATCAGTATTATTTGACCCGGGCTCTACTTATTCATATGTATCTTCTTAATTTACTCCACATTTGGGGATATCTCGGGATTCTTTGACTTCCCCTGTTTATGTATCTACTGCCGTGGGAGGTTCTCTCATTGTAGACCACGTATATCGGTCGTGTTTGATTGCTCTTAGTGGTTTTGAGACCAGAGCCGATTTGTTATGACTCAGTTTGGTAGATTTTGATGTTATCTTGGGCATGGACTGGTTGTCGCCCCATTATGCTATTCTTGATTGTCACGCTAAGACCGTAACGCTGGCTATGCTAGGCTTGCCGAGATTATAGTGGAGAGGTACCTTAGAGTATACTCCCCGCATGGTCATTTCATTTCTTAAGGCTCAGCGAATAGTTGAGAAGGGTGTGATGCATATTTGGCCTATGTGAGAGATGTCAGTATTGATACCCCTACAATTGAGTCAGTCCCAGTAGTGAGGGACTTCTCTGATGTGTTTCCAGTTGATCTTCCGGACATGCCGCCCGATAGAGATATTAATTTCGGCATTGATTTGTTGCCGGGCACTCAGCCTATTTCTATTTCTCCCTACCGTATGGCTCCTCCTGAGTTGAAAGAGTTGAAGGAGCAGTTGCAGGAGTTGCTTGATAAGGGTTTCATCAGGCCCAATGTATCACCTTGGGGTGCTCCGATCTTATTTGGGAAGAAGAAGGATGGTTCTATGCGTATGTGTATTGATTATTGGCAGTTGAACAAGTGTTACAGTGAAGAACAAGTATCCTTTGCCTCGCATCGATGATTTATTTGATCAGTTACAGGGAGCCAGGGTGTTTTCCAAGATCAACTTGCGTTCTGGCTATCATCAGTTGAAGATTCGAGAGCCGGACATCCCGAAGACTGCTTTCAGGACCAAATATGGTCACTATGAGTTTCTTGTCATGTCATTTGGGCTGACCAATGCCCCAGTAGCCTTTATGCATTTAATGCACAGTGTGTTGAGCCTTATCTTGATTCCTTCGTCATTGTGTTTATTGACGATATCCTGGTATATTCCCGGTCTCGGAAAGATCATGAGCAACACCTGGGGACCGTGCTTCAGACTTTGAGGGAGAAGAAATTGTATGCAAAATTTTCTAAGTGTGAATTCTGGCTTGATTCAGTGGTATTCTTGGGCCACATAGTGTTTTGTGATTGGATCAAGGTAGATCCGAAGAAGGTGGAGGCAGTGCAGAGTTGGCCTAGACCGTCATCAGCTATGGAGATCCGCAGTTTCCTTGGTTTGGCGGGGTATTACAATCGCTTTGTGGGGGGATTTTCATCCATTGCAGCACCTATGACCAGGCTGACCTAGAACGATGCTCCGTTCAGGTGGACCGAAGAGTGTGAGGAGGGCTTTTAGAAGCTCAAGACAGCTTTGATTACAGCCCAGTATTAGTATACAGGTTCAGGGTCCTACACTGTCTATTATGATGCCTCGAGGATTGGCCTTGGAGCGGTATTGATACAGGACGGTAGGGTGATTGCCTACGCGTATAGACAATTGAAGGTGTATGAGAAGAATTATCCGGTTCATGATTTCGAGTTAGCAACTATTGTTCACGCCCTGAAGATCTGGCGTCATTACTTGTACGGTGTTCCTTGTGAGATCTACACTAATCACCGGAGTTTGCAGCACTTGCTCAAGCATAAGGACCTTAATTTGCGTCAGCGGAGGTAGTTGGAGCTACTTAAAGACTATGATATCACTCTGTTGTACCACCCGGGGAAGGCCAATATAGTGGCCGATGCCTTGAGTCGCCGGGCAGAGAGTTTGGGGAGTTTGGCATATCTTCCGGCAG
>AWOL01S0026346.1:1401-22976 GCA_000715115.1 Nicotiana otophora | reverse complement strand
CTTGCATCAACTATCCAAACCTTCCAAAACACATCTGAAGCTTACCCGAGCCCTTCGGGCTCCAATCCGAATATTTACACAAGTGTAATAACATAATAAAAACTCTTTAGCTATGTCAAATCATTAAAATAATAGCAAATATCAAGAATCTATCATCAAAACACAAGATTTTCAACTTTGAAACTCAATTTTCCAATTTTTCGCACAATGCATCGAAACAGCCTCGGGTCACCCGAGACCCCAAAAAACATGCATACAAGTCTAAAAACATCATACAAACCTCTCGAAATCGTCAAAACACCTATCTGAGGTAATTTACATAAAATAATGAACATGGTCAACTCTAGTCTTTTTAAAGCCAAAAACTACTTTTTCTTTAAATTTAACATATAAACTTCCCGAAATATGACACGGACAACGCATGCAAGTCATATATCAACAAATAAAGCTACGGGAGGAATCAAACAATAGTAAAGGGAGCTAGTACTCAAAACGACCTATCTGGTCGTCACATTCTCCACCTCTAAAAGAAACGTTCGTCCTCCAACGGACATAGAAATATACCTTGATCGGTAAAAAGGTGAGCGTATCTATTCCTCATATTGTACTCACACTCCCACAGAGCCTCCGCAATCTACTGACTGCTACAATTCAATTTCATAGAAGGAAAACTCTTAGATCTCAACATTCAAACCTGCCGGTCTGGAATAACCACCGGCTCTTCCTCGTAGGTCAAACTCTCATCAAGTTGTACTGTGCTGAAGTCCAAAACATGTGACCAATCCTCATGGTAATTTCGAAGAATAGAATGTGAAATACCGGATGTATCCCTTCTAGGCCAGGAGGCAATGCGAGCCTATAAGAAACGTCACCTACTCTCTCCAATATCTCAAACGGGCTGATAAACCCCGGGCTCAAATATCCCTTATTCCCAAATTGCATCATGCCCTTCATAGGCGACACTCACATAAGAACCTTCTCACCCTTCAAGTATTCCACATCTCGAACCTTCCGGTCCGCATAACTCTTTTACTTGGACTGAGCTGTATGAAGTCGCTCCTGAATAACCTTAGCCTTTTCCAAGTATCACGAACCAAATTTATGCCCAGAATTCTAGCCTCACCGGGCACAAACCAACCTACTAGAGAATAACATTGCCTCCCACAAAGGAATCGCACAGAGCCATCTGGATGCTTGATTGATAGTTGTTTTTGCATGCGAACTTTGCTAGAGGTAAGAACTGGCCCCATTAACCCTCGAAATCCATTGGTCATTCTCGCAATATCTCATCCAAAATCTGAATGATACTCGCTAATAACCTGATCAGTTCATAAATCTCACAAGCGCACAACAATAATATTATCATCTCATAAATCATAGTGATAAATCTCGCCACATTCTCCATCTCCAAAAGAAACATTCGTCCTCGAACGGAAATAGAAATGTACCTGTATTGGTAAAAGGGGTTGGTATCTACTCCTCATATCGGACTTGGAATCCCACGTAGCCTCCTCAATCAACTGACCCCTCCAATGTACTTTCACATAAAGAAAAGTATTAGATCTCAACTTTCGAACCTACCGATCTAAAATAGCCACCGGCTTTTCTTCGTAGGTCATATTCTTATCAAGATGCACCGTGCTAATGTCCAAAACATATGACCTATCCTCATGGTCCTTCCGAAGCATGGAAACGTGAAATACCGGATGAACCCCTAGTATGATAGGAGGAAATGCAAGCCTATAAGCAACCTATCTAGCTTTCTGTAAGATTTTAAACGGGCCAATAAACCTCGGGCTCAACTTTTCCTTCTTCACAAATCACATCTGGCCCTTTAGGCGACATTCAAAGAAGAACCTTCTCACCTTCCATGTAAGCCACATCTCGAAACTTCCGGCCCGCGTAACTCTTTTGCCGGGACTAGGCTGTACGTTGTCGGGACTAAGCTATACGAAGTCACCCCTGAATCACCTTAACCTTTTTCAAAGCATCACAGACCAAATCTCTGCCAAACAATTAGCCTCACCGGGCTCAAACCATCCAACCGGAGAACAACACTGCCTCCTCATATAAGGGATCGTACGGAGCCATCTGTATGATGGACTAATAACTGGTTTTTAGGCAAACTCCACTAGAGGTAAGAACTGGTCATACTGACCCTTGAAATCCATAGAGCATGCTCGCAATATATCCTCCAATATCTGAAAGTACACTCAAATTATGCATATGTCTAAGGATGAAACATGTTACTCAGCTCGACATGCACGCCCAACTCACGCTGCATATCTCTCAAAAAGTGTGATGTGAACTGCATGCCCCAGTCATAAATAATAATAATGGGCACACCCTTCAGGCGGATAAGCTCCTAGATGTAAATCTGATCCAACCGCTCTGAAGAATAGGATGTCATCACCACAATAAAGTGTGTGGACTTAGTCAACCGGACCACAATAACCCATACAACATCATATTTCCTCAAGGTCCGTGGTAAGCCTAGCACAATGTCCATAGTGATGCGCTCCCACTAACACTTCGGTATCTCAAATCTCTGAGTCAACCCACCCGGTTTCTAATGCTCATACTTTACCTGTTGACATTCAAACACCGAGAGTCATGAACAACAATATGTTTCTTCATCTTTCACCACCAGTAGTGATTCATCAAATCACGGTACATCTTCGTGACACCTGGGTGAATGTCATACCATGAACTGTGAGCCTTCTCAAGGATCAACTCTCTAAACCCATCAATATTCGGAACACCAACACAGCCATGAAGTCGCATAACATGTCACGATCCAAAACTACCAACCGGCTGGGATGGTGCCTAACTTACTTTCTAGAGAAGCCAAACATAATAAGAGTTATACTAGATAATAGAATTAACGAGAATAATATAGGTCTAAAGTCAACAACACAAAATAACCACGATGATACATAACAAATCTCTCAGAACTGGTAAACACTGAGTCATGAGCTATAAAATAGAGATACAAGTATGGAATACCAAAATAACAAAACTATTTGAAAGGAAGACAACAATACTAAAATGAAAAGAGTTTCGAAGGTCTGCGATTGAAATGTAGCTCTACGTCGTCAATTTGCAACTCTTCGCAACAAAACACAACTACCCATGGTGGGGCCAACACCTGGATTTGCATAATTAAATGTAAAGTGTAGTATGAGTACAACCGACCCCATGTACTCAACAAGTATCATAACTAACCTTGGTGAGGTAATAAAGACAAGAATTATTAATAATACTTGCTATTAACCCGTACAGTTCATAAATCTTACAAGTATATATAAATAACATCATCAAGTCATAAATCAGAGTGAGCCTCCTTGGTGCACAAAAAACNAGAAGATATGTGAATAAAACATGTATACATCCAAGGAAATTTCAAGTCAAGAAAAATTAAATAACCAAAACACACAATGGCCAGTTTTCCTCTTATTGCGTGTACACCATCAAGGGAGAAATATGAGAGGGTGACCCTAGGGGGAGGGATCCTTATCCACACACGGCACAGACAACTCACGTGCTAACATAACTCAGGTCCACACAGACAACTCACGTGCAATCAACCCAGACAATATCACACATAAAGCACATACAAAGATACATGTACATGAAATGTATATCAATTTACATACTCATGGACTAATATAATTAATATGCTATAGTAGAGGAATGTGCGAAGTGTGCTACCATAGTTCTAGTCAGGTGATTACGCCACAAGAATAGCAACTAACACGTTTGAATAGGAGATCAATCAACAAATAATCTCTAACATGATTCCAAATAGCTGACGATGGGAATACAAGATAAGAAGTATGATAACGTGAAGCTTAGAAATCAATTCAAGGCATATAATAGCCCAAACACTACCCCGAGCATGGATAATACCCTGGTATAGGCACATGTGATCAATCCCATCAGATGTGCTCCACCCATAGCATGTAGCTTTCACTAATAGCTCAGGCAAGTAGTGCCTCAACCATAAATGCCCCAACGGCCTTTATGCACTTAACGAACAATGCGTTCTAGCCATATCTGGATTCTTTCATCATGGTATTCATTGATGATATATTGGTGTACTCACGCAACTAGGAGGATCATGAGCAGCATCTAAGGATCGTACTCCAGACATTCAGGGAGAAGAAGCTTTACGCTCAATTCTCTAAGTGTGAGTTTTAGCTCGATTCAATGGTGTTCTTGGGGCACATGGTGTCTAGTGATGTGATTAAGGTGAATCCGAAAAAGATTTAGCAGTTTAGAGTTGGTCTAGACCATCTTCAGGCCCAGAGATTTGGATCTTCTTGGATTTGGCGGATTATTGTCACAGTTTTGTGAAGGGTTTCTCATCCATTGCTACACATTTGACTAGATTGACCTAGAAGGGTGCTCCTTTTAGTTGGTCTGATGAGTGTGAGGTGAGCTGTTAGAAGCTCAAGACTATATTAACTACAGCCCCGGTATTGGTGTTGCCTACAGGTTTGGGATCTTACACTGTACATTGTGATGTGTCGCCTATTGGGCTCTGAACGGTGTTGATGCAGGATGGTAGGGTGATTACCTATGCGTCTCGACAGTTGAATGTTTATAAGAAGAACTACCATGTGCATAGAGTTAGCAGCCATTGCTCATGCGTTGATGGTTTGAAGGAACTATCTATATGGCCTTCCATGTGAGGTCTATAACGACCATCGGAGTCAATAGCTCATGTTCAAGAAAAAGGATCTTAATTTGCCGTAGCGAAGATGATTACAGTTGCTGAAAGGCTATGATATCCGCATATTGTATCATCTAGTAAGGTAAATGTGGTGGACGATGCATTGACTAGGAAGGCTAAGAGTATGGGCAGCATGGCATATTTACCTGTAGCAGAGAGGCCACTCACCACGAATGTTCAAGCTTTTGCCAATCTGTTTGTGAGATTGATTGTTTTGGAGCCTAGCCGCATTCTTGCTTGCGTTGTGATAGTCAGTCGTTGGAGTGTATCAAGGCTTTCCAGTTGGGTGATCCTCACTTATTGGCATTGAAAGATATAGTGCAACAAGGTGGTGCTAAAGAGGTTGTGATAAGTGATGATGGTGTTATGCAGCTTCAAGGCCAGATTTGAGCTACAATTGTTGATGGGTTGAGAGATTTGATCCTTAAGAAGGCTCGCATCTTACGCTATTCCATTCAACTAGGTGTCATGAAGTTGTACCGTGACTTGAAACAATACTATTCGTTGAGGAGAATGAAGAAAGATATTGTTAATTATATATCTTGATGTTTGAATTTCTAATAGGTGAAGTATGAGCATCAGAAGCAGGGATGGTTGACTCAAAGATCGAAGATACTAGAGTGGAAGTGGGAGTGCATCACTATGGATTTTGTGGTAAGCTTACCACAGACCTTGAAGAAATATGACGCAGTCTGGGTTAGTATGGACCGGTTGACTAATTCCATACACTTCATTCCGGTGATGACTTCCTATTCTTCTGAGTGATTCGCTCAGATTTACAATCGTGAGAATTTTCGGCGTCATGGAGTGTCTGTGTCTATCATTTTGGATTGAGGCACTCAATTCATATTGCAGCTTTGGAGAGCGGTGCAATGAGATTTGGGCGCACAGATAGAGATAAGTACAACATTTCATCCCCAAAAGGATGCGTAGTCCAAGTGCACTATTTAGATATTGGAGGACATATTACGTGCTTGTGTTTCAATTATGGAGCTTCATGGGATTTGTTTCTTCCATTAGCAGAGTTCGCCTACAATAATAGCTTTTAATCGAGTATCCAAATGGCTCCTTATGAGTCCTTATATGGGAGGAGATGTTGTTCTCTGATTGGTTGGTTTGAGTCTATGGAGGCTAATAGTCAACAAGAAGGATCCACCTAGTGCTTGATAGAATGCTCAAATGAGCTAGAACCATGAACAACTTCCTAATTTTGGTTAAACTTGCTACTTTTCTAAAATAGATTGGAGTTGCTAAGATTTTCGGAATATTTATAGTAAAGGAAGCTCAAGTAAGGTATGTTGGCTAAACTCTTCTCTTAAAATTTAACCCCACAACATCCATGTATGTACCGAGTTGCTTATTGTGAAATGATTACCCGGATAAATGCTCTTGTTATGTTGTACTACTATTTGAGAATGTGTTCAAAGTAGGGCTTGCATATCTTAATGCCTTGACCTCAAGTTGTGTTTCAAAGGAAAGCTAATGAAAGCTTGTGTAAGAAATCGTAATGTGCCTAAAACTCTTATTTGCTCAAATGTGTGCTTAAATGTCTTGATTAGATACCTTGTTGTTAGAAAGTCCATGATGATTGGTGAAAGTAAATACGAATCATGCAGTGCAAAATGTGAAATATGAAATGTGAAATATGAAACACGGAAAATGTGCCAAGAGAAATAATACAATTGTGACCATTAGTGCCAATCAAATGAAGAGATGTGCAAGAAATATGAAACGGCCTACCCGATCGGGTCGTGATTGGATGCCATACCGCACATATAGCGGTGATTGTGTTAGAATTTTAATCTAAATTGTGATTTGGTTGATGTATAACATGAGACGGCCTAGCCGATCGGGTCGTGATCGGACGCCATGCTGCACACATGGCGGTGATTGTGTTAGAATTTTAATCTAAATTGTGATTTGGTTGATGTATAACATGAGACGGCCTAGCCGATCGGGTCGTGATCGGACGCCATGCTGCACACATGGCGGTGATTGTGTTAGAATTTTAATCTAAATTGTGATTTGGTTGATGTATAACATGAGACGGCCTAGCCGATCGGGTCGTGATCGGACGCCATGCTGCACACATGGCGGTGATTGTGTTAGAATTTTAATCTAAATTGTGATTTGGTTGATGTATAACATGAGACGGCCTAGCCGATCGGGTCGTGATCGGACGCCATGCTGCACACATGGCGGTGATTGTGTTAGAATGGTAATTAAAATTATGATTTGGTTGATCTCTTGCATGAGACGTCCTAGCCGATCAGGTCGTGATCGGATGCCATGCCGCACACATTGTGGTGACTATGTTGGAAATCGTAATCGAAATTGTGAATAGTGGTATACCTGTACCAAAGATTTCCCAACGTAACTTTTGGAAATTTCTTTAAAACTTATCTTATCTCTAATTTGATATTTGGTAATTGTTTGAGGCTTTAACTGATATTGTGACATTCCTTACTAGTCATATATACTAGTCATTATTTGAGGCTTTGACAGAGTGTTTAGTCATATATACTAGTACTATTCAACAGTACTAACCTCCCTTTTGCCGGGGACGCTGCATTTTTAATGTATGCAGGTGGTTTCACAGCAGGCAACGCTGATCAGACATAGCACTACACTCTTTTCCATGTTGATTTGGTGAGTCCCACTTCACTCGGGGTATGTATCTTTTGTTCATTTTATCACCATTTTTGAGGTATAGCTGGAGCCTTGCTGCCGACACTATCATTGTACTCTTTTGTATCTAATAGAGGCTCCGCAGACATAGTGTAGGTGGTATGTTGGTATGAGGAAAGTCAAATTGGTAATGTTGTAATTGTATTATACGTTCCACATCAAACTATGAAAGTGTGTGTATTTTCAAACTTATAAATGATGTAACTACTAATAACGAGTTTGAGTTGTTGTTTACTTGATCCCCCTCATCACTTAACTAATGAATTGGATTTTACTATTACTCTTGAATAAGTTCGGGTAGAAGGTAATGTACAAGGTTTCTCGGTCGGGTTATCTCGGTTGAGCGCCGGTGGTGCACCCTGCGTTTGGGGCATGACACTTGCTTGCGTGGTTTCTTGGTCTTCTCTGTATGAGCACAATAGAGCACGTTAGTATGCCGACCACTATTTGCTCATCCTTAAGGACACAATGCAGAACGTCGATGCCAAGGAGTTTCTACTAGAGATGATGGGGTGTTGCGGATGTAGGGCAGGATATGTGTGCCCAAGATGTATCAGGATTTGAGTCAACACTATTAGTGGAGAAGAATAAAGAAAGATATAGTAGAGTATGTGGATCGGTGTTTGAGTTGTCAGCAGGTGAAATACAAGCATCAGAGGTCGGGCGATTTGTTTCAGAGACTTGAGATTCCAGAGTGGAAGGGGGATCATATTACCATGGATTTCGTTGTAGGGCTCCCACGGACTTTTATGAAATTTGACGCAGTGTGGGTTATTGTGGATAGACTGACCAAGTCTTCACACTTCACTCTGGTTATGACTACATATTCTTCAGAGTAGCTGGCTCAGATCTATATCCGTGAGATTGTTCGTCTCTATGGTGTGCCAGTGTACATTATCTCCGATCGAGGCACGCACTTCACATTGTATTTTTGGAGAGCTGTGCAATGTGAGTTAAGCACACAAGTGGAATTGAGTAGAACATTTAAAACTCCAAATAGACGGGCAGTCCGAGTGCACCATTCTGATCTTGGAGGATATGCTATGTGCATGTGTAATGGATTTAGAAGGCCTTATTGTCACAACCCAAATCGGAGGGCTGCGAAGGGCACCCTGTGCCTTACTCAACCGAGTACCAGCATAACGTATTTTTCATATCACACCATCATGGGTAAATAGGATAGAAGGGCCATCATGAGATAACCAGAATAAAATGTAAAGGAATAGTAGACATAGGACGATCCAACATGATATAGAAACTTATACATGTGACATAAGGGCCTATAAGGCCGACATGATCATTTGTACACTCAGAACATAGGCCGACAAGGCCATACAAGTATCCATATACATGACATCTGTCTACAAGCCTCTAAAAGTATATAAAAATCATAATGGTTGGGATAGGGCCCCGCCATACCAATCAATACATGGCCAGAGCATACTGACCAAATAGGCAACTCTGGAGCAAGTGGAGTATACCAATACCTTCCACTGAGCAAATAGCCTACTAGGATGACTGTCAACTTGTCTATCGATACTTACGGGCATGAAACACGGCGTCCCCAGGCAAAAGGGACTTCAGTACTAATAAAGTACTGAGTATGTAAGGCATGAAAAGAAATATATAAAAGACGTGAAAGAAACATGGAGTAAAGGACTCAATTTTGTAAGTCTAAATAGCTCAGTAATCAATAAATCACCATAGTGTCATGTATATGGGTATAAATGTCATATCATGGATAGGTATATGCGTACATAACATCATCAAGCCTCTGAAGGCATCTCATCGTATCATCACAACCTCAGTGGGAGAAATCATAAACCTATGCCAGTTGATCAGGTGGTTAGTGCATATATAACAGAGTAACTAATCCCCATACCATATATATATATATATATATATAATATACGCGTATATAACGCCATCTGGTTTTGGGTCAATGTACATGTATATATGAAGGCAATGCATAATGAAGTAAGTCAATAAGATCTCTTGGAATGTCGCATACGACCTTCAACTATATACTTTCAGCACCACAAAACACCGAACAACCCAACAACACAATTCACCCTACACAACAACAAGTGCACAAATGTCACCAATAGAACTACTACTTAACACGAAGAGCGGTAAGCTTGGATTGGAACCAAACCCCAACTCTTTTTACCATCTCCCCTATAATTAAAACACCTTCAAACTGTCCATAACATAAAAACATGTATTGGCATGACATTCCAACCTTATATCCATCATAAAGGTAACATCAAACAACCGAACAAGATATTACAACAATATGGACAAGTTTTAGGTATTGTGTGGTTGCTTATTCTCCTATTTAAAACATCATCAACATAATAAATATATTTTCCTGAATAACAACAATAATAACATTATAACCAAGCCATTCCCCACGATTTATAGCCATATGAAGTCATATACACAACTCCAAAATACTCCAATAAGAAACAACGACTTCTTATGCAACTTCAAGTTCTATCTTGTAATTCTTCATCCAAATAACTTAACCAATGCATATATAAGCTTAAGACCAAGAATTATAGTGTTATACATACCTTAAATAATCATAAAAAACTCAAACCAAAGCTTCCTTTAGCTTACAAGAACCCTTAATGGCATCACAATACCATAGAGACTCTTTTCTTCACTTAGGCTAACTTTTGAGGATAGGTCTAGGTAAAACCACCTTGGATTAGACTTGGAACCTTGGAGATATGTTAGAGAGGTATTGAGAGAGTTTGGGAAATTCCTTGGTCGAAAATAGCCAAATATGAGGCGTCCAACCCCGTTAAATTGTTATAGGCTCGTCCACCACCTAAGTGGGTCCCATTGGGGGCTGCTAGTGCAGTCTCGCGAAAATGCGAATATCTCTATACTCTGATGTCATATTGACAAATGGTTTAATGTGTTAGAAACTAGACTTATAAATATTCAATTTTTTACGTGGTGAATCCTATAATACCTTGTATATTGGGAGAAGATCTCCGCTACATTTGACCTAATTTTCAGTACATATATGAATTTAACTTTTGATGACCTTTGCCAACTTTTGTTCCACAACTCGCTTAGCTTCAAAACATAATACAAGACTATCATATGACTAAAATAAATCATAACATAACATCCTTATACCGTTAATAACCCTAATCTCACCCCAAAAGTACATGTTATAACATTCCCATCTTGTCGGCTTTCGACGAAACTTATTTTCTTCTATTTGTTTAGCTTCTAAGCCTTCCCACCCTCTTGGTACTTGTTATTCATGATCTTAAATATTTGTAACCTCCAAGGTAACATGATTAACTTACTTTATGTACTTTCAAAAATAATCTCATTTCTGAGGTTACATCAATTGACTTACGATGTACTCTCACGTACGAAAATATGGGGTGTAACATCGTTCCCCCCTTTGGAATCTCATAATTAATTTGGGAAGTTGGAGATTGGGTTCTAAGGGTTGTGAGCTAATGTTAAGGTAATGATTATCAGTTAGATTGTGTTGTCAGACTTTTATAGATTGGGATGAAGTGAGATCACCCATGTGTAAGGGCATGGTGAATTTATATAGTGACTTGATGGCTTTGGGACGATTCTTCGCACATTCGAGGATCAACACATGTTTAAGTAGGGGAGAATGTATTGACCCGACAAGTTGTTATGAGAATTTGTATTCAGTTAGGTGGTTTGAGGTCATGCGTAGAAATGTATGGTGTATTATGACTTATGTTTATTTTTTGTTTTGGTTCATCGGTAGTTCGTAATTGATTTGGAAGAATAATTCTCAACTAGGAAGCTTTTAGTGGGAAGAGTTAACGAATATTGAATTTTGTGTATTTGACCTCGGGACGAAGTTTTTTATTATTCCAATAGGGCCATATGGTAATTTTGGACTTAGGCATATGCCCGAAATTGTATTCGGAGGTTTCTAGGCTGATTTGGTACTTTTGTCGAAAGTTGACAATTTGAAGGTTTAGAACTTTTCTAGGTTTCCGTGGTTTTCCTTTATGTCTATCGGGATCGGATTTTGGTTTCGTGACTTTGTACGACTCCGATTTTTCATTTGGAACATGTCTGCAAAATTTGGTGTCATTCCGACTTTGTTTAATAGGAATTATATGTATGTTGTCTTTTTGCAATTGTTAAGTTTCATTGTAATTTTTGTGTGTTATGTTGTCTGATTCATGGCTTTGGACGTTATTTTGGTATTTTGATCGCGCAAGTGTGTTCGTATGATGATTATGTACTTGTGCAAATTGTTGGAGTAGAGCCTTGAGGGCTCGGGTGAGTTTTGGACGCGTCCCAGAGAGTTTGAGAGAGGTTAGGATTTTTTTAGGTGTTCTGTTCTCGCATTTGCTAGGAAATGGTCGCATTTGCGATTACCCCATTTAGGATACCCTGCTCGCTTTTGTAATATTGCACTAGGGGACCAACGTTTGCAATTTTGGTACTAATATTGCATTTGCGATGGGTTCTGGCTTCGCATATGCGAACCCCTGATCGCATTTGTAATGGGGAGCTGGGACTGAAGCAGGCCCCTTTTGTGATTGCTTTCTCGCACTTGCGAGCCTGCTAGGTTCGCATTTGTGGACCAGTTGTCGCATTTGTGATAGGCTCAGGGTTGGGGTAGGCTTTGCATTTGCTATGCCTGTGTCGCATTTGGAAACCGCTTGTCGCAAATGCGACATCTGCAGCTGATTATATGTTGTGTATTTCGGGACTTGGCTTCATTCATCACATTTTTGAGCCCTAAACTTGGTGGAAGGCGATTTTGAAGAGTCATTTTCATACAAACTATTGGGTAAGTGATTTTGATCCTTTTGTATTACATAACATGATTGTTTTGGAGATTTAACATCTAATCCATGGAATTTGAAGAGAATTTTTGGGAAATTTTGTCAACAACAACAAACCAGTAAAATCCCACAGATGGGGTCAGGGAGGTTAGAATATACTTAGACCTTACCCCTACCCCAATGGGTTAGATAGGCTATTTCTAGGAGACCCTTAACTCAAGGAGACGAAAATAGAAAACAGAGTCTGTGACATCAAGAAAAATCAAAAAAATAATATAAGCATCATAGGAAAAAGAAAATAGATGGAAAAGTAATAACAACACCTAGTAATAACGCCACAGTACAGTGGGGAGAAAAACAACACAAGAATTAAGCCCAAAGGATCATATCCTAACATAACTCTGATATGATGTGTGACCCAATCGAAACACCTGTACACATCGGATACGTCGAGCCGTGATGCTCACTATCAAGAACCATGTACACATCAACAACAAACACGCGAAGTGCATGACCATAACCATGCAAAAATGGATAGCACAATATACCACAAATAGAAAGAACACAACCAAGGCACAATCAACCATTCAACACCCCGAGAATCATCTCGCTCGAATTTTGCCACAAGGCCCCTAACAGAATTGCATCAGGTAAAAGTAATCAACAGATCACAACCCATCATAGCATATGAAAGCAACACATGGAACATATCAGAACATGAATAAGATCCACTCCAACTGAAAACACATCCCTCCACAATAATTGTGTTAGGTAGACAAATATGACCTGATGTAGAATACACATTCTCATTAAGCCCACCAATCGCCTCCAAATAAATTGTGATCCTTGCCTATAAGAATCCTCTTCATTTGCAAATCCTTAGAATACCATAATCTCCGAATCCCAACTACATTATTCAAATTACTGACATATTCATCATACACAATCGTTCCATAAGAAATACTTCCATAATTCTTTATTGCCACATCGATAATTCTTAACATCAGTATTCAATCAATCAGGCCATTAGTGTAATACATGTCAGACATCTGCAAGTCAAAGCACAATGAGCCTTTTGGAGTGCACACCCTTCTTAGGTGGAACCATATAATGCTAGCATTCTTCTAAATATCTGAAACCATCCATGCTATCTAGAACTTGTGACCCCATACAAGAGAAAAATCATAACACGCAACATGTTCCTTATGCCGTTGGCAGACATCCATCCCATGATATCCTCAACATTGTCAAGAACTATTCAAAACCCGTCCACACATAACTAAGCAATCAGAACTGAATTTTTTCAACTTTACCAAGTCACGCAAGCTGTCAAACCCAAGTGTATTGACACAAAACACCGGTAAAGCATCACCACACCAAAGGAACCACTTACCTTTATTACTATGCCGACCCTACACTACCAAGCTGGCCAATTTCTTTGAATCCTCCTCAACTTGCCTTCAATTTAACACTTCTCCTTGCCAGTACACTATGATCCTAAACCAAAGATCACCGCAAGAGATCCTAGCGCGAACCACATCCTCTAAAAGCCTATAAACGATTGTATTTGTAAGGCCCCGTAAATATTTACCTAAAACCCGGGGGCTCGTGCTACCGAGGTAGGCGTATTTGTTAATGATAGACGCGGTACAGAATTTTTGAGTTGAACAGTATGCTAGGGAGTTGAAGGAAAATGGTTTGCAGAAAAAGGCATTTCTACGGCCCACTATGCGGCTGCAGAATTACTGTGTGGTCCGCAGAGTGAGGCCGTCAAATGGATAACTTTTGGATGTCATTTCGCGGCCAATTTTGCGACCGCACAACGATTTTGCGGACCGTACATCGATCGCAGAACCAGCATGGAGAGTTTTTGGAGGGAACTTCTGCGGCGCATTATACGACGGCAGAACGGGTCTGCGGGCCGCAAAACGGTCGCATACCCAAGCAGTGGTGCCCAGTTCCGGAGGGCCATTTTGCGAACCGCAGACGCATTATGCGGTCGCATATGCGACCGAAGACTTGCATTGGGGCTCCTATTTTTGTAATTTTTGAACCCGACCCCATTCTAATAAAACACCCTTGGGGATCATTTTAAAGGGGAAAAACATATAATTCTAGAGTGAGGGAATGTCATAGAGTGAGAAAATGAGTTCCTACGCTTCATCAACTAATTCTTACTCAAATCTTGGAAGATTAATAAGGGAAGCACACTAGGTCTTCATCCTAGAGGTAAGATTCAACACCCTGACCCTTTATTTGGAAATTTAACTAGAAATAGGTAGTTAGTAANACTTTTTGAGTTGAACAGTATGCTAGGGAGTTGAAGGAAAATGTTTTGCAGAAAAGGCATTTTTGTGGCCCACTATGCGGCTGCAGAATTGCTCTGTGTCCGCAGAGTGAGGCAGTCAAATGGATAACTTTTGGATGTCATTTCGCAGCCAATTTTGTGACCGCACAACGATATTTCAGACCGTACATCGATCGCAGAACCAGCATGGAGTGTTTTTGGAGGGAACTTCTGCGGCGCATTATACGACGGCAGAACGGGTCTGCGGGCCGCAAAACGGTCGCATACCCAAGCAGT
The DNA here is from genome assembly GCA_000715115.1 of Nicotiana otophora. Lineage (NCBI taxonomy): Eukaryota > Viridiplantae > Streptophyta > Magnoliopsida > Solanales > Solanaceae > Nicotiana > Nicotiana otophora. The sequence continues at coordinate 8,155 of AWOL01S0026346.1, read as the reverse complement.
GGTGCCCAGTTCCGGAGGGCCATTTTGCGAACCGCAGACGCATTATGCGGTCGCATATGCGACCGAAGACTTGCATTGGGGCTCCTATTTTTGTAATTTTTGAACCCGACCCCATTCTAATAAAACACCCTTGGGGATCATTTTAAAGGGGAAAAACATATAATTCTAGAGTGAGGGAATGTCATAGAGTGAGAAAATGAGTTCCTACGCTTCATCAACTAATTCTTACTCAAATCTTGGAAGATTAATAAGGGAAGCACACTAGGTCTTCATCCTAGAGGTAAGATTCAACACCCTGACCCTTTATTTGGAAATTTAACTAGAAATAGGTAGTTAGTAAGATAATTCATGGGATGGGAGTAGTTTATTTTGCATGAATGTGTTATCAAGGGATGTAGGGAGATTGTTGACCTAACAATGGCAGAGCATGGGTTGTGGGATGATGGAATCCTCCATAAAAGGACCTTTAAACCTTAATATGAACCTAGTGTTTGATAAAATGCTCGAATGAGCTACAACCATGATCATCTTCCTAATTTTTGTTCAATTTGTTACATTTCTAAAATAGATCAAAGTTGCTAAAAATTCTGGAACATTTTAGAGTCTAAAGAAGCTCAAGTGAGGTATGTTGGCTAAACTCTTCTATTAAAATTGAACCCCATAATATCCATGTAAGTCCCGAGTTGCTCATTTTGAATCAATTAACCCGGATAAGCTGGTGTCAAAAGACATCCGTGATCAATATGTAATTCAATGCTCTTATTATGTTGTACTACTATTTGAGAATGTGTTCAGAGTATGGGTTTCATATCTAAATGTCTTGACTTCAAGTTGTGTTTCAAGTGAAAGCTAATGAAAAATTGTGAAAGAAACCGTAATGCGCCTAAGACTCCTATTTGCTCATATGTGTGTCTAAATATCTTGAATAGAAATGCCTTATTGTTGGAAAGTCCATCATGATGGTTTAAAGTAAAGAGGTATGCATGAAATACGAAACATGAAATACAAAATATGTAATGTGCAATGTGAAATATGAAACACGACCAACGTGCCAAGAGAAATAATACAATTATGACCACTAGTGCCAATAAAATTAAGAGATGTGCAAGAATTATGAAATGGAATGATTGATAGAAAAGGATAATGTCTCACATGAGACAGCCTAGCCGATCGGGTCGTGATCGGAAGCCATGCCACGCACATGGTGGTGACTATATTGGAAATTATAATCAAAACTGTGAACAGTGGAATATAGGTACTAAAGGTTTCCCAACTTAAAATGTGGAAATTTACTTGAAAACTTAGCTCATTCCTAATTTCGATATTTGGTAACTGCTTGAGGCTTTAACTGATATTATGATTGTCCTAACTTGCATTACGGTTCGTTCTTATGAGAGGGTGTTTAGTCATATATACTAGTACTATTCAACAGTACTAACGTCCCTTTTTCTGGGGGTGCTACATCTTTCATGGATGCAGGTGGTTCCACAGCAGGCTGCACGGATCAGTAATAGCGACACACTCTCTTCCCAGCTGACTTGGTGAGCCCCATTTCACTCGGGGTCATGTATTTTTTGTTCATTATATCATTATGTTTTGAGGTATAGCCAGAGCCTCTTTGCCGCCACAATTATTGTACTCTTTGTATATATTAGAGGCTCCTTATACATAGTGTGGGTGTATATAGGTGCTGGGAAAGTCAAACAAATTATGGTGTGTTTGGATCACTTGTTCCACTTCAAAGCATGAGAATTTGTGCATTTTAAAACTTATTAAATGAAATAACTAATGGTAATGAATTTGGTATTATCTACATGATCTCCTTATTAGTTAATTAACTAAGATATGTGTTCTCTTTAAATCATGGGCGAGTTTGGATAGAAAGTATTCAACAGGCTTGCTTGACCGAGTTTACTCGGTTGGGCGCTGGTCGCGCTCCCCGAGTTTGGGGCGTGACAAACTTGGTATCAGAGCCTAAGGTTTTAAAGTGTCCTAGGATGTCTCGGAGCCATGTCTAGTAGAGTCCTTCTTATCGGTGTGTTGTCGAACACATCTATAATTAGAAGGCTACTTAGACATTTAGGAATAATACCCTTCTTTGATGTTCTTGATCGTGCGATAAAGCTGATTGTACGATTGTTCCTCCTTTAACTCGTGCATTGCTCTAACTTTCAGTTAATGGCGACTAAGAAGAAGGCAAGAACTGGCCAATGAGCCAATGTTACCCCAAGAGTGGCAGTTTATTATATCATTGATGATGCGGGTGAACACCTGAGGGTGAGGATATTCACCTGATTACTACACCGCCTGGTTTGTACTATTCCTGCTCAGGGTGCACTAGTTTCTACACCTGACGAAGGTGCAACGAATCTTCCACTTGATATTCCCGTTCCACCTCCGGCCCCAGCTTCCGGTCCCGGTGTTTGAGATATGGGAGGACTCTCGTGAGGAAGGGAGCCCTTCGGCGAGGTAGAGTGAGTTTGCCGACGCTTTAATGGATAATATTTTGCCTGCTGAGACTAAGGCAACCTGTGCTGCGGAGTTTGAGAACCTAAGATATGGTAGAAAGAGTGTGTGGGAGTACCATATGTAGCTTGCGCCCCTGTCCAAGTATGCTATTCACATATTGCCCACTATGGAGGATAGAGTGCATCGGTTTGTGTCGGGCCTTAGCCCTTTGGTTATCAATGAGGCCGCTACAACTACCTTGAATTCTGACATAAACTATGGGAAGATGGTAGAATTTGATCAAGCTATAGAGTACCGTGAGTTGAAGAACATAATTGAGTGAGAAGGTAACAGTAAGGCCTGATCCGTGGGCAACTTTGGGAATTCATTTGGTTGCGATAGGTCAACATTAAGGGGAGGGTCATTAGCGCTATCCCAGTCTTTTGCTCAGTCGTCAGCCAGTACACCTAGTGCTTGATAAAATGCTCAAATGAGCTAGAACCATGATCATCTTCCTAATTTTGGTTCAATTTTGCTACTTTTCTAAAATAGATTGAAGTTGCTAACATTTTCGGAATATTTAGAGCTAAGGAAGCTCAAGTAAGGTATGTTGGCTAAACTCTTCTCTTAAAATGTTACCCCACAATATCCATGTAAGTACCGAGTTGCTTATTGTCAATCGACTACCCGGATAAGTTGGTGTCAAAACACATCCGTGTTCAATGTGTAATTCAAATACTCTTGTTATATTGTACAACTATTGAGAATGTGTTCAAAGTAGGGTTTGCATAGCTAAATGCCTTGACGTCAAGTTGTGTTTCAAAGGAAAGATAATGAAAGCTTGTGTAATAAATCGTAGTGTGCCTAAATCTCATATTTGCTCAAATGTGCGCTTAAATGCCTTAAATAGAATTGCCTTATTGTTGGAAAGTCCATAACTATGGTTGTAAGTAAACAGTTGAGCATGAAATACGAATCATGTAATGCGAAATGTGAAATATAAACCACGGCAAATGTTCCAAGAAAAATAATACAATTATGGCCATTAGTGCCAATGAAATGAAGAGATGTGCAATAAATATGAAACAGGGTGATTGATAGAAAAGGGTGATGTCTCATATGAGACGGCCTACCCGATCGGGTCGTGATCAGACTCCATGTTGCACACATGGCAGTGACTGTGTTAGAATTGTAATTGAAATTGTGATTTGGTTGATGTATCGCATGAGACGGTCTAGCCGATCGGGTCGTAATCGGACGCCATGCCGCACACATGGCGGTGACTGTGTTAGAATGGTAATTGAAATTATGATTTGGTTGATGTATCGCATGAGACGGTCTAGCCGATCGGGTCGTAATCGGACGCCATGCCGCACACATGGCGGTGACTGTGTTAGAAATCGTAATCGAAATTGTGAATAGTGGTATACCGGTACCAAAGATTTTCCAACTTAAAATTTAGAAATTTATTTAAAACTTATCTTATCTCTAATTTGATATTTGGTAATTTTTTGAGGCTTTAACTGATATTACGATTGTCCTTACTTGCATCACTGCTCCTTTCTTTGAGAGAGTGTTTAGTATATATAGTAGTCCCTTTTTCCGGGGGAACTATATCTTTAATGAATGTAAGTGGTTCCACAGCAGGCGACACTAATCAGCGATAGCACTACACTCTTTTCCCATCTGATTTGGTGAGCCCCACTTCACTCGGGGTCATGTATATTTTGTTCATTTTATTACCTTGTTTTGAGGTATAGCCGGAGCCTTGTTTCCGGCACTATCATTGTACTCTTTTGTATCTAATAGAGGCTCTATAGACATAGCTTGGGTGGTATGTTGGTATGGGGAATGTCAAATTGGTAATGTTGTAATTGTATCACACGTTCCACATCAAACTATGAAAGAGTATGTATTTTCAAACTTATAAATGATGTAACTACTCATAACGAGTTTGAGTTGTTATTTACTTGATCCTCCTCACTGTTTAGTTAATAAATTAGATTTTACTGCTATTCTTGAATAAGTTCGGGTAGAAGGTAATGTACAGGCTTGTTCGGTCGGGTTATCTCGGTTGAGCGCCGATCGCGCACACTGAGTGTGGTGCGTGACACTTGCTTGCGTGGTTTCTCGGTCTTCTCTGTATGTGCACCTTAGAGTGAGTTAGTATGGAGACCTCTATTTGCTTGCCCTTAAGGACACAACGCAGCATGGCAATGCCAATGAGGTTTCTATTAGAGATGATGGGGTGTTGCGGATGTATGGCCAGATATGTGTGCCCAATGTGGATGGGTTTCATGTGTTTATCCTTGAGGAGGCTCACACTTTGCGGTATTCTAGTCATCCAGGTGTCACCAAGATGTATCAGGATTTGAGTCACCAATATTGGTGGGGAAGAATGAAGAAAGATATAGTAGAGTATGTGGCTCGGTGTTTGAGTTGTCAGTAGGTGAAGTACGAGCATCAGAGTTCGGGCGATTCGCTTCAGAGACTTGAGATTCCAGATTGGAAATGGGATCGTATTACCATGGATTTCATTGTTGGGCTCCCAAGGACTTTGAAGAAATTTGACGCAGTGTGAGTTATTGTGGATAGACTGACCAAGTCAGCACACTTCATTCCGGTTGTGCCTACCTATTCTTTAGAGCAGTTAGCTCAGATCTGTATCCGTGAGATTGTTCGTCTCCATGGTGTGCCAGTGTACATTATCTCCAATTGAGGAACACTCTTAACATTGTATTTTTGGGGAGCTGTGCAGAGTGAGTTAGGCACACAAGTTGAGTTGAGTAGAACATTTCAAACACCAGACAGACGGGCAGTCCGAGCACACCATTCTGATCTTGGAGGATATGCTATGTGCCTATGTTATGGATTTCGGGGGTTCATAGGATCAGTTTCTACTGCTTTCAGATTTCGCCTACAACAATAACTACTTGTGTATTTAGATGGCATCTTAGAAGGACTTATTGTCACAACCCAAATCGGAGGGCTGCGAAGGGCACCTTCTGCCTTAATCAACCGAGTACCAACATAATGTATATTTCTTATCACACCATCATGGGTAAATAGGACAGAAGGGCTATCATGAGATAACCAGAATAAAACGTAAATGAATACAAGACATATGACGATCTAGCATGATATAGAAACTTATACATGTGACATAAGGGCCTATAAGGGCGACATGATCATTTGTACACTCAATACATAGGCGGACAAGGCCATAAAAGTACCTATATACATGACATATGTCTACAAGCCTCTAAGAGTACAATAAAATCATAATGGTTGGGACAGGGCCCCGCCATACCAATCAGTACATGCCCATAGCATACTGACCAAATAGGCAACTTCGGAGCAAGTGGAGTGCACCAACACCTTACACTGAGCAGATAGCCTACTAGGAGGACTGTCAACTTGTCTATCAGGACTTACGGGCATGAAACGCAGCGTCCCCAGGCAAAAGGGACTTTAGTACAAATAAAGTACTGAGTATGTAAGGCTTGAAAAGAAGTATATAAAAGACGTGAAAGAAACATGGAGTAAAGGACTCAATTTGTAAGTCTGAATAGCTCAGTAAGCATGAAATCTTCATAGTATCATGTATATGGGTGTAAATGTCATATCATGCATAGGTATATGCGTACATAACATTATCAAGCTTCTGAGGGCATCCCATCATATCATCTCAGCCTCAGTGGGCGAAAGCATAAACATATGCCAGTTGATCAGGTGGCTGGTGCATATGTAACACCGTAACCTTTCCCCATAACACATATACATATAATATACGCGTTTATAACGCCAGTTTTGAAAGTTGCATGTTTGCTAATTTCGTTTGTATCATATGGATCATTCCAAAAGGAAAGAAGAGATAGCCTTAACATGCCTTATCACAGTCTATCCAATGACCATGTTGAAATCGTCTCATCGCACTTTAATCTACAACAATGATAATAATGCTATAGTTAAGCTGCGAAAGATGCAACTATCGTACAACGAACGACAAGCTTATTTATTATTAAAACGGGAAGCATCTCCCTTGTTTTCCTTTCGTTCCCCAAGTCCATAAAAACAACAAGATCACATATGACCTTCAACTATATATTTTCAGCACTCCAACACACCGAACAACCCAACAACACAATTCACCCAACACAACAACAAGTGCACAAATGTCACCGTCAGAACTACTACTTAACACGAAGAGTGGTAAGCTTGGATTGGACCCAAACCCCAACTCTTTTTACCATCTCCCATATACTTAAAACACCTTCAAACAGTCCAGAATATAAAAACATATATT